>JAGDQP010002742.1:0-100951 GCA_022664845.1 Lepisma saccharinum | reverse complement strand
CAAATTCCGGGACTTTTTTTTTTTTTAGTGCTAAGCTGGTTTCCCTGACTTTTACAGGTAAGTGAGAACCCTGTTATTGCTATTTTTTTCAGCGACATGTTAGGCCGGAAACTTATCAAATGTCCCCCGCATATATGCATCATAAAAGTTCGCTGAACTAACAAATTTTATTAAGAAGGTCGCGAATTTTGCTCCTGTAAATTCGAAATCAGTAAGCTACTGATTCTTCGTCTTTTCAGACATTTGAATCTTAGAGCGTAACCTCTACTTTCCTCTCTCGTGGCGTGCAACTTGTTGAAATATGAACCGTACTTAATGAAGATAGTATAATTATCATTAAGAAATAACGTTAAGTCTCTAGGAGGAAATACGTTGAGGGAACTAAAAGCGGTGATGGAGCCCAATGGAGGAAAAGAACTTTCCCCGTACCTGTGTGTTTCAACGAGCGTAACCTCTGAGAATTGGTGTCGCTACAATCACTGATTACTTTCATTTAGTACGTGAATCTTTCCGTTGGGTTTTATTCAAGGTAGATCCGTTATACAGTACATAACTCAAGCTGTAACGATTGCTAACCAAGCTTTTCAAGGTGGGAGAGGATACTTTCCGTAAGATTTTAGACCTATTTGAATTCATATGAATATGATTTCGGTTTTAAAGTAATTAGTTAAAATAGTTGTGACGTCGCTTGCAACTCCCTTCGCCCCTGGACTGAATTATATTTTAGCAATTTCAGCTACATCGTGTACGCTAAGAGCTATCTATTTTTCCGGCTGAATATTACTTGATGTTTAAAGCTTTTGGATATGTAATACCTGTATAGTCAAGGATTTAGGACAAAATACTTATTATGAACCATATAACCTCTAAATAACATGTGTTCGTATACAAAGGACATTTAACTTGGGGTACTAATAAATGCATTTGAATATTCGTTGTATGTTCGGAACTATTTTGTCTTTGCGTAAGCCAACGAAGACCCCCGAAGGCGGGGTATATAAGTCGTCGTAATGCAATGTAACTTCACTTTCCCTTGGGCTTTGGCGCAAACCGTTTCTAGGTTATCGTAAGGCAGGTGACCTGAAAACAAACCAAGACAATCTTCATAGGTGGTTTTGGTGTTTTCCTAGGGCTATCTTCAGATAGGTGGTCAAAAAAAAAATACCTTGTTTCTTATATTTTTTTTTTCTTTGGTCTGTCTAGAAGTAGGTGGACCAAAACAAACCCTGTTTGTTCCTTCTCCGTGCTGACCCATCTTGAGGTAGGTGGGTCATATTAATTTGCTATTTGTCTTTCAGCTCATCGGATAATCCCACACCAGAAGCCGAAACAGTGGTAAAACTACATGGAATCATCTGGGTTAGCTCGGGGACGTTACAGAACCCATTAAATATTATACGCTCTGACCCTGAGATCTACACAATTTGACAATACTGAATTAATAACCGTTACAAACACATGTGGGAAGTTAATTGCAGATCTATTTCGAATTCGTTATTTGCTAGGTTGTATGACTTGTTAGGCTTAAAAGGTGTACCTGTGGGTCATTTTCTTTAAGCCGAAGTGCATATGGAGCTGCATAATGAAGAGGAAATGATATTGAAATAGTTCGGTTCAGGGATTGATGTCTTAATCCTGATTAATAATAAAACTAAGTACTGTTAATCAGGGTTATTTTACGTTTCTAAAATAGCTTCTTATATGCTTGAAGAAAGTACAATTAAAATGTATAGGTAACTGTTTCTACAAACTAACCAAGAAAGTTCTCGCGGTTTCTGATTTAAACAGAAATGCATACAGAAAATATATTCAGAGTAACCCATATCTGCATCTAGCAGATTTTGCCAACAGCGCATTGCCCTGGTGGTAAAAGTGTGAGTGCTGTGCAAATTTGCCTCATTGGCGAATTATTCCCCTCGAAGGTGGTTTGTTCAAGGAATGGAAGAGGTAATGATCTGTTGTTGCGAGCCTCGGGGAGTACGATGGATGGCACATTGTCTTCCAGCCAAGTCGCTATGTGGTATCGCAGGCCACATGCAGCCTGGCATTGTCGACAAGGAATAACAGACCCTTGTGATTCATCAGTTCTGGGTTCTTTTGCTTATGTGCCCGTTGCACACGTTCCAACTGCTGCGAGTACACGTCCGCAGTGATGGTTTGGCCGGTGGTAGCAGCTCGTAGTGCACCAGATACAGAGCATCAACTAGCGTGGGTGTATAAGTGATATTGTGGTGTGAGGCGTAGGGTCCGGTGGTGACAACTATGCCTGGCACGCTCGTGAGTCTCATACAGGACCCACTGGTAAGCACTCGATCGAATATGGGTGGGTTGCAGTGCCGAGGAAGCAACGGCAAATAGTCTGTTACTCGTTAGTCCTTGTTGGCTTCCGAGAGTGTGTGGGATACCCACTTGCTCATCTTGTACGCCTTCCCCATATGGTGCATGTGGAGTCTGAGAGAAACAGAAACATGGAAGCGTTCGGCAAGCTCACCACACGTTTAACTGTTATCCTGCTTTGTGGGTGTCCACTGAGAGGGTCATCACAAAGGTAACTCTCCCAAGACCTGAATTTCTGGACCAATGTCTGGCGGTGCGTTCATTCATAGGATTATTCCCAAAGGGTTAGACGTATCAGCAACTTGATTCATTGCGGACAAGCCCACCTTAAAGTCATAAACCAGACAATCCCGAATAAGCTGCTTCGACACCTCCATTTGTGTTGGTCACGGTTAATGTTCCCACTCCCACCCTGATCGCTTTTCCAGGACCTGAGGATATCGGTATCATATATCACGTCTTCCAATGCGACGGCAAAAATAGCACCAAATTTTTGGTTACCTGTAGTAAATTACAATTTTGGCTGGACATTCTAATGAAAAGGTCACTAAAATTACTATTTATATACATTTTCAAATTTTGGGCTAAGCACCGTGATGAAATACTTTGAACGGCCATTATTATTATTATTCTACACTGGAAACAATTGAAACGAAGTTGAACATAAGGATTTAACTCATAAATTTATTCTTGAATCTTTATAAATATAGCCTACGTGTAAGCTACAGTCAACGTCAAAAGTTTGTACCCAGTCAAAAATTCTCGAATAAATTTTGAACGGATTAAGTGATTTGGGTAACGTAAAAATAAGGCATGTACCGGACTGGGCATATAGTAGAACATGCTTTGATTAATATTTAGATTTTTTTTTACAAGAATTAAGGCGAAATAAAAATAGTCCGCATGGCGATAACAAATGTGGAAAACAGAAGTGAAAATTTGGTCCAAATTCGTTCACACTGGAAGTGGATGATTGACATTGTCTCCTTCGCTCCCTGGCATCATCTATTCATTCAATATTTAAACCATTCGATCAGTGTGGGAATTATACACAGTAAGTCAGCATCGGTTTTTACTTGCAGAGCCACCTGTCTGCGTAGCGGCGAACTAGATGCCAGTGAGTGGATTACTTATAATGAAAAACGCATAACCTGACTGTTCTTAACCTAACCAATGACAGTATATTTTAAAGTTTGAATATGTGTATTTTCAAAAAGTAAAATATTTTTCATGTATAAATTTAAAAAAAAAAAAATCACCTCACCGGGAATCGAACCCGGGTCACTTGATCAGCTATCCGATTCTTTAGTCATTACACCAAGTCGACAGTTCCACAGCGGTTTTTTGTCAGTTTCTTTATGCTGAAGTGGTTCATAGTACGCACACGAGTCAAAACTGATGACTTCCGGGGTATAATTCCTACACTGATCCGAGTTCTATATTTAATAGCAAGCATCCCAGTATCGCTTTTATGCTTTGTTTTTGTTTAGATTACTAGGATTGCTATGATGGTAAAAGTCATGGTTGAAAGAACGTACAGTTAGACTACACAGCTTGGTTTTCGCGCTTATACGGTCATCTTGACATAAAGAAGCCTACACGCGTAGAGTATGGAATATTTCTCTTTTCGACTCCAAGGTTACAAGGTAGAGGTTTAAATTATAAAATAATGAACACAAATGGATTGATTGTAGCGTAACGCTTCGTAGATCTGCCATCATTCCTTTATACTTTAAAAGTGATACGCACCACTAAGATACTACATATTTCGATAAAGAAAGAAATAAACCCACCAAGTGTGCTGCGCTTAACGGCCATCTTGCGTTTAGATAACTAAGAAAAGAAGATAACCGTAAGTTGACCCTGGTTAAGTTAAAAACCCGCGTTAATGGTAATTTGCGCTTAACATTACTAAAATGATCTAGGTGAACATTAACCATGGAAAGATGTTAGTAATATAATCAAGGCGTTAGATAGGGGTCACTGGAGCACCATACGATTATGTCAACTAATCCCCAATAGGTTAAAATCTCCAATCATAGTTTTACTATAAAATAGAGAATTCGCTTCTCGGAGGGGAGATCCCTGAAGGACGTTATCCATGGGGCTCGTGACGGACTTAGTCCGTAGCTACTTGTATGTCTGGTCCATAATATTTTTAACTTTACAGATTCTCGGTTTTCTTATATATGTATAGTCGCGATCAAAACTAAACGACCTTAAGTTCTATTGGAAACATGGCGTCAGGGTCGTTTTGTTTTGACTTGAACTATATAGTGTAAAGGCATCAGTGGTTGGCCAATTAAAGGACTGGTTTACTACTTATTTGTTTTCAGATTACATTCTTTACGCCTTTCTCAACCAAATCAATTATTCCTAACTCAAATTTTAAAACTGTTTTAAAGAAGATAGGCAATATTTACCAGTTGTTGTCTACACAAAATCATTAGTCAGCCGTGTAGATACCAATTGCCGCCCACGTGGCAAACAGAAGAGAAATATTCATTTTAAAAAATAAGTATTCTTACATTCAGAAGTAATAGGTAATTTTCATTTAGGCCTAGTAGAAATAAAGGGGCAATTCCTCGCGAAAGTGAACCTGGACACAAATTTTCAAAAGCTGTCGAAACTAATGCGTTTTTTACATATAAATGAAGTAAATAGATCCAAATTTACTATCCCGCAAAGAAAAACTTACTTATACTTAGAATTCACGTAAAATTTTAAGTCTAAATTGTGAATTTGTAACATGTCAGCTGTGAGGATTTTTTTTATTCTTGTTATTGGCAACACTGTACGGTACATTGTGTACGTTTGGCAAGATCCTACTTACTATTTTAAGAGCACGTACCTACCAATCACACTCATCTCAAAGCCCACATGTTTAAGATAGGATGTAGTGAGTCTGCAATGTGCGAATGCTCGAGAGCTGAACAAGACTTTATCCATTTCCTCGCTCATTGCCCTAAGTACAAAGCGAATCGGAATTCTCTCGTCAAAGCTCTACACCGTACTAACATCCTGAAACCTGTATCCCTCAAACACCACCTGTTTGACCCTAGTAAATGTACTGTTTAACTCATTCACTACTTAAAAAAAAAAAAAATGGAAAGATTCTTTAACATGATTTCCCTGATAAAAATAAAACTTCATAAAATGTAATTCGAGTAGTACTTACCCCAAAATTTGTGCAGTCGTCAACTGATTTACATAACAATTGAGAACTTCTTGGTATATTTATCAAATATGCATGCTCATACGAAGAATGACATGTATAGGTTCAAGGACTAATTCCAGAAAATTAACTCTCTCTTTACTCATAGACTCTGGAGGGTTGTATATACAACGTTTCGCAAAGGTCATTTTCAGCAGAGACGGATCTTTAAGTATTAAGTCAATTATCAACTTATCCATGTTTAGGAGGTGCTGTAAAGCATTTGATTAGTCTGCAAAGGAAATGTTTAGAAATACAGTGAATTCAATTGTCCTCGTTAAGGCAGGCTTATGTTGAGTAGCTAACGAAGCAAAATAATCAATCAATCAATTGGCTGTAGTAACTTCGTGCTGTTCAAGATGCTTCTTTTTTCTACAACCCACATAGCAAAATGACGTCCCAGGGATATCCTGGCAGGATATCGGGACGTCCTGTTTAAGTCCCGTTTACATCCATGGGACGTATAGTTATAATTAATCCTTCGTATAGTTATAATTAATTAAATAATAGTAAGGTCGATTTAGTTTATAGAAATTCCAGGTAGATAATCCCGCACGGCTTTCCAGGGGACATCCATACGGGATGAACTGTTTGTATTGCCCACAGAGTTATCCCACGGACGTCCTCAGGACATCGCTATGGGAGCAGGACCATTCTGACGTTAATGGGATCTAAATGGGACGTACTCTACTATGTGGGAAGCTCCAGTTGAAAAAGTGTTTACAGGGTAAATATTGTTTATAATATCATTAAAGACATAAACGTCAACTTGAATGTCCTGCCTGTGACAGAAAACAACTCAAAAGTTATTGTACTGGATGACTAAATTTGCGAGAGTGGTTCGTACTTAGTAGAAGTAGCAATTTGCACGTCCATTTCACATCTACAAATTTTTTAACTGAAGCAACTTATATATTTCGATTTATTTCAACTTAAAAACGTGTCCTGCCCGTGACAGTGAGCATGCCACGGGTGGTAAAGTTAGTGTAGATTGGTTATTCGTGATATCGAATGATTCGCCGTGTACTAAAATAACATTTTCTAAGCATTAACACTACTTACTTAAATATAGAGGCTTATCTTTACTGTTCTTTGGTTAATGTGAAGCCGGTCCTTCCTTACACACTTGCTATTAAATATTCATAAGTACATGTAGGGTCTCTGACAAGTAAAGTACCCGAAGTGAGGACTCTAGTTGCTCATCAAGTGATACCTTAAATTGAAGCTAGTGACGAGTATAGTACACCTGTGAAATCCTAGCTGCAGAGCTCCAGAAATGAAAAGGTTATGGCGGATCAAATTTCAAAGAGGAAGCTAATTTGTTTGAAACAAGTCACAACGAAAGGCAGAACAAAAGTCAGAAGGACATGGTTTTGAATTGAAATGCGATTCATGTGAAGGAAAGAGGCACGTACAAAGTACTACACATTGATACAATCAATATGTAAGTCGTCAATGAAGGCGTGCGATAAGCAGATACTTTGCTCACAATGAGCACACTTGACAAAAGAGATGTTCTCACATGAGTTCTTGTAACACTCGTCACGTATATTAGAATCAAAACAATAATACAATGGAGAAATCCAGGGCTCGGGCTCCTCATCCAAGTAGCCGCTTTTGTAAAACGCAAACCTGATCATGTTGCGAAATCGTGAGGCGCTGAATTGGAAGAGAGTGAAGGACTGCATTCGTAAAATGTTATCCCGATGCCAGAGATTAATTTCCGAGGAAGCAATAACTGTGTCAGTAATGAACCTGATAAATGATTTATATGGACGGAAGAAGTAAACATCAAGTGGTTGGATGAAACCAGTGCAACCACAAGGAATTAAACGTTTGAACAGTGTTGTATGATTAGGGCATAATTCATTTGATACGTTATCATCCTTATTTGCACTCCATGAATCCAGCAAAAGCAAGACTTTATCACGATTGGCAGGCAGACTATTCCAGAATACAGAATAAAACTCTTTTAAATCACTTTTGTACATGTTTGCAGTCTTTCCTGGATGGGACACTGTGTTATCGGGATCTTTTTGCTTATTTCCTGGAAACTGACCACTGGATTCGGATACAAGAACGTACATCGGACGCAATATTTCACCATCCATGGAAATAACCGGCATGATCATATATGAATGAGTAGTAGCACTGACTGATCCAAATGCACCTCTTACAACCACCGTACCTTTAGTCGTATGAGTCCTGTATGCATGGAGTTCCTTGTCAAATCGACTTTGATCACTATTTAATACTTGACGAGGATTCAGGTCTTCTAGTAACATAAGTTCTTTCATGGACGTAATAACTGTCGTAGATAAGTGATTTAATTCAGCCTCTTTTGATTTCCACGTTTTGCTAACCCTATGCGTGATAGAAGGACTGACGATATTGTTTCTAACCTGACCTAACCTAATTGTAGGATATATCAAAAGAATACTTATCTACTGTACTTGTAGAGCAAGACCATTGTTCTGTCCTTGCTTCTAATATACTTTCCGATGACTTCGTTGTTTAAGTCTTTCAATCCCGTTGAAGTCTTTCAATCAAGTACTGTTGATTGATCGCTACACAAAAAGCACACGTTCTCTAATGGTGAGGTGCACTTTTTCCTTCTAGGCCTACAAAACGCACATTGTACGCACTCCGTGCACATAATTTAATGTTCTGTTGTACACAGCCTGCCTTTAATGTCAATTAAATCATTTACGAATTGTACGTTAGAGCTGTGGTTCGAATACAATTAATGTGTTGTTCTTTAATTGTACACACACGAAAGAGAATAAATCCGGGTTTCGTCCACTTGTCAACACGTGTCAAACTAAACTCCCGAGCGCGATTGATTCTGAGTCTGAGTCGTCACAAACCCTGTCTGCCATCCAAAAATCAAGGGGGACGGAATGTTAATAATAAAAAGGGTACTGTGCCTTTGTCGGTAAAACTCAAACATTTTACAGTAATACACACACATTTTACATCTTCAAACGATTGAGAAACAAGCTTTGCGGTCAATGGAAGAAATCGTCCCTACGTCACACCCAATTCCAAATTTTCATTCTCCCATCACCAAACACACACCATCAGCTTGAAAATACTGGCAGATCTCTGGATATCGGCCACCGGAGAAAGCCAATAATTCTAAAACCCAACCATTCTTTATACTCTGCAGTGAGTTGGTGTTTGGGAATGAGGATGAGTTCGAAACAAGTCTCGAATTGTTTGTCACACCAAACCAAGGGTCACTGAAACACACACACACGAAAAGAGAGAAAAATGAAAGAAAAAAGAGAGAGGCGGGCGAAGATAGAAAAAGAAATAAGAAAAAAACGCTAGCATTCATTTCAATGGTGTATGTAACATGTGTCCATAACATTGCATGATATTTAAAAAGCTCTAAGGATTACTAATTATGTTATGTACGGTATAAGGATCTTAGTTGAAATATTTATTCAAGTGCGCTCTAGGCTCCAGTTCATCAAAATTATTTTTTACGCCACGACTTCCAGAAGTTTGAAAAACATTGGCCTCAGTTACGAAAAGAATACAAAAGTTACGTAAAGTCCCTTCCTTCCAATTCAGTTTAGTTTTATTTAGTGTAGCTGTGGGAAGCATTTGCAACGTGAAACTTACAAAAAAAAGTTGTTGACAAGTGTTTACTTTTCATTTTTGTACCTCGTTCCATCGGGTAAGAAAGAGAGCGCAAATGTACCAAAAAATATCACCCACCAAACAGCTTCTTCATCTTCGACCCTCCGAAGCCGGGAGTGATTGTTCCCTCTCCTCTCTGTCCCTCTCGCTCTCTCTTGCCACTCTCCTTCATTTGCTTGTAAAATGGCCTTTTTGTTTGCCGAAACAAGTGGTAAGAACTATAAAAGACTTCTTCTTATTTTTGCCTTTTCCTTTGGCAAGCATTCATTCTGGAGGATTGTTTTGCGAAGGGGTGGGTCCTAAGGTTGGTGGCTGAACCTGTTCAGTTCTGAAAAACAAGAAAAGATGGACGGGTACGGAAAGAGAAGACGGAGATGGCGTTGGTGTTTGTAAATTTTAGATGGCAATTTTCAGATGAGAGATTAAGAAAAAAGTTCCGAATCGGCTTATGCCAAAATTGCTCGCGGTGCTTGACCTACAAGAATCCCCTCCCCACAAAGGGTAATAAACCAATCCTGCAAGGTCAGACCATCTCTTAGTAAAGGAAAAGAGACTCGAAGATTCAAGTTGCAATCCACAAATAGATTTAATCACCGAAGTCTGAAAATTATTAGCAAAAGTTTGCTTCTGTCTATTGAGGCATGTTTATTTTTATTATTTCTCCGACTAAGGCAAAATTGAAGAGCAGGTTGATTCGAACCATTTGGAGGCTAGGGTGAAGGGCCCCTTGGAAGTGTCGGGCACTCGGGCCCCCCCGCGTTGCAGGGTTTCGTGCCATAGTAGTTACGCCCCTGTTTCGATCAAGTGTGTAAGACACTGAAGATGTGTTTGGTACGAATTTCCCTATGTAGACGTAAATGAACAAGCATAAACACGTTTCCTAAATTGTAGGTGAGAAATATGTGTACTGCATAATATTATTTTTGTGTGATAAAAGCTAGCCTAAAGTAAAATAAGACAGAATCTTTTGGGTACAATGCTACAATAGGACAGCAGAAATTGTCTTATTTTCGATTTTCTTTTTTTTTTTTAATTTTAGAGATCATATTGAGATATTGTGTATTATTTCACACGGTGTCCTGTCCGTGACACAGTAAAATTTAGTTTTTTTATTAATGCAAATGTTTGTAATATTTCTCTTATGTAGAGTTTGTTGGAAAATTTCATCATTTATACATTTCCGTTGAAATAAATACATTTTGAGCTCTATACATTTTATAGAGTTTTGTAATATTCACTTGGTGTGTCGAAAGTCACTTTTTTTTCCCGCCCGTGACAGAAGTTTAGGAATTCATATGTTCTACTCTAAACAGAAAAAAATACTAAAATTCATCAGCTACATATACTCCTAAGTCGGCACTACTCACATATGATATATTCCCAAAATTTATGTTGTATTTTTAGAAATATAAAACTCAAATAGTAAAAAATGTAGTGTAGCCCTAAATATCCTGCCCGTGACGATGGAATGGCCCTAAAGTTGTTACATTCATGTAAAAAAGACTAATAATTAAATCTGTCTATTTAAAATTATAATAGATCTAAGCCCATAATATGTTGTTAAAAAGACTCATATTATTATTATTATTAACAATTATGATTATTTGATGATTGCTGGTCTGCCCGACGGCAGGACCTGACCCGAAGGTCCTTGGCCACTGGATCACGTTTTGGTACCGGGCCTGACCCGATATCGGACCGGAGGGGAAAATGGAGCTTTAATTATTTCGTTGTGTTTGAACAGTGTTTCATTCAGGGGGGACCAGGACAAGAGGTGTTACGCTCAAAGCACAATAAAATACGACGCTGAAAATTTCCACTTCATTATAGATCCCATAAGTTTCAGACCTGATCAACCAAAGTGACTCAGTTTCACCTCTCCCCGGGGCAAGGTGAACCGATTATTTCCCATTGCCTTCCGTCACTTGAAGATGACGTCCTAAGGACGGAACCTACAGTTTAACGTGGGAATCGAACCCGGAACTCTTTGATTGCAAGGCAGCGAGTGTTACCACTCATTCACCCACGTACAACACTATATTAGGGGCATAAATGTAACACCTCAACAAAACTAGATGAGAAACACTTCTTAGGAGTCATCCTGGCCGACAATAGGAACTCTCGTGCATTTCATATGCCTAAAGTTGGATTGACAGGAACAAACCTAGAATTTAAGTTTCGTGGGAGGGGTCCAATATCTGTCTAGGTCTGAAAATTGTGTAAAATTCGTATAATTTTGAAAAATGGTAGAGGGCTACTATTTTGACCAAAACTGAATTTCGGGTTCCTGGTCGGATATAATAATAAACTTAACACATATGACTATTCGCATTATTTGTGATATCAAGTCAAAACGTAACATTTGAAAAGCCAGAAAAACAATTTATGTAGTTAAAACTTTTTTTATCCTAAATTTTGAACACAGTTCATAACTTTCAAATACCATTTCAGGCATCTTCTGAGCTACCCAGCAGATACTTCGTATTTTCCCCACCAGGTAAGTACCTAGAAGTTGTTTTCGGGGTGTTCAGCGCTGTCGAGGGGGGGGGGGTCCGAGGTTTATCCGGGTATGAAATTTGCGTAAAATGCATGTATACTTTTGCCATAATTACCCCCCTCCAATCAGAATTTCGGTGGATCCCAACTCCCCTCTGGTACTTCCCTGCCCCCGGTATATAATGTCACTATCGGTAACTAGTAAACCTTAAATATGACGTTAAAGCTCTCCGAAGGCTGGATTTAATTTTTATACACATTTTATGTGACATAGGTCTTGTTATAATGATATTAATGTGAAAATGGCCGACCACTGGTGTGTGTCCGAAAATTTTTAGCAAATGCCATTCACAATAAGTAAAAAAATTCTCTTGTAATGCCTATTCGAGTTCATTGTTTTAACTGCAACATTTTCTAGTGATTCTACAAAAAAAAAAAGCCTTTGTTTGCGGAAGTATGCTACGTAATGGATTTTCGAAAGACGAGACTCATGCGACAAATATACACTGTGCCTCTATGTGTGTGTATGAATGATGGACGTGTCCGGATTTTTTATACATATGTACCGTACCGTATATAGTAGATGTGTAAAATGCGTACCCAATTTAGCACCACGTTTTTGTTCTAAGAAAGTCTGTTGTTGCTACCCACCGTGGTTTGCAGCCTCTTTCACCCTGTCTAAAGATGTGAAACAGCCCCACACCCCCTCCCGAACATTTTTCCTAAAAGAATCACAGAAAACTGGTGGACTCACCCTATTTACCGATTTCTGGTTTCTAAACAAGTTTCCCAATTCCTAGGTAAGATTTTTTTTTTTTTTTCCGAAATAAACCTGTATGATATCTGACCGACGGTTATCATCATTTTCTGTGGGTGAATATTTTCCCAAAGGAATTGCGTCGACAAACAAGATTTTTGAAGGGCGCAAAAGGGGGCGGATGTGTAAAGGGTCAGTTTTCTTTTTCATTGAGTAGCTAGAAAAATTAATGTGAAGGCAAAACTAATTCACGTTGAAAAAAAAAAAGTACAACCCAGCTCTTTCAAGGTCACGTCCTGGTTGGACAGTTTGTTCACGTGACATGGAAGTTATGTCTCCAAGTTGTAGTTGGCGGCTAAGAGATTTGAGGCTCGAAAGGAAAGTTTAACAGTCAGATCATTTCGTCCACCTAAATTATAGTATACTTTAACGTTTTATATTTATTTTTATAAAGTGAAATTAAAATAAATACTTGACAAAAACACATCTAAATAAGTAGTTTCTCATAAAATTGATTAATTAAGTGTTGTTTTCTATGTTTTGTACTGACGGAAATGAAACTCTAATTCCCTTCAGAGCTCACTGACGACCGACACAGGTATTCACACAGGTGTGGTATACGAAGAAGGAAACCTGTTTCCAGTGTTCGAGGTGACTGCTTGGAGAAGGCAACAGGTTGAAGCAGCTGTTGGAACGAATAATAATATTGATTTTTTTTTAAAAGTGACTTAATTTTGAACAAAAGAATTGTGAAAAAAGAAGAAAGGAATATATTTTTGAAGTGTATGTAGTGTTTAGTGTGTTTGTGCTCCATAGTGAAAACGAAAACAGTCGTGCGAGTTTGGAATAGTTCATGACGATAATTTTCTGAACTAGATAAATATTTTTAAAATGCCGTGTTCTGCTGTAACCCTATCTTTGGCCACTATAACCGCTATCATAGCAGTAGCTCTGCTAGCGATATCGTTTTCTACGGACAATTGGTTGTATATTGAGGTGAAAAGAGCGCAGATACAGGTAAGTTGATCTCGAGTGCGAAAAAGTCATAATTTGTAGACTGTATTTGGGTATTCATAGGTACTTTTTTTTTCAGAATTTTTAATTTTGGTAACATTAACAGGGGGTGGGGGGCAAATATATTTATTTAATTAACATTTGCAGGGATATGTTTCTGTCAAATAGTGCTTATAATTAAAATAGCGCTGAAAGACCAGACAGGGTGGGAGGGGTATTACTGTTTTACGATTTTGAACACTGTGAGCAGTGACGTATCCAGTAGGACGGTCCCCTGCGAAATTCTATGTAAATTTATATCAGCATAAATTTAGGTATTATTACTAATTATATACATTTCAATAATACCAACCCTGGATCCTCGAAAGAAACTGATGGACGCCTTTTGATACTCAAATTGGAATTCGTGCCTGTTTGTGAGTGAATTGATGTTTTTGTCCTAACCGAGGTGAGAAGCTTCTAAGAACGGAATCTACAGTTTTTGTTACAGAGAGCCCCGAACTACTTCATTCAACGGTGGACTCCAGCGGGGATTGAACTCGTGACCTCGCTCACGAAAAGGGAGCGTGATAACTCACTCCGAGGTCTTTATCGCTCTGTGGAATTAAATCATGTATTCAAGGGGGTGAAGGCGTGTATGGAGTCTTAGAATCTATGTAACGTCCCCTTCCAAAGTACGTTTAAAACAAAAATATGCTAAAGTTAAGTCAGTTGATAAAGAAGTACGTGTGCACATATATAAAGTTTGTTCAAAATTGTTCGACTAATGCATATTTCTAGTGGCGGATCTAGCAAAAAATATTTTTGAGTGGCTTGGCTTCTCTTAGTTTTTTTTTTTTTTTAGAAATTTTTGGGGCGCATGGAGTTTATAAGCGTAGGAATAAATAACGTTTTTTTTTAAATATAAATTTCAGAATTTTGGGGGGCTTCAGCCCGTAAATCCGCCACTGGAGAAATGTTCATAACTCGTTGTTTCTTAATACTTGTAGTTGTAAAGATTGCAAAGCATCTTAAATAGCGGGACATGTCAAGGAAGGCTGGTGGACAAGTGCATTGTTGAAGGTATTTAACGTTTTTTTATGAATTATTGCCGAATCATGCATTTGACCTTGGTGCAGTAAAAAAATTATGAGAGTTCAACATAATGTAAAGCGTTTATGACAGTGTGTCTGCCTACAACAGGGATTATGTCATGATTTTCAGTTTAGGGCGGGAGGGAGAGTGTACGTGAAATTTTGCACGGTTTCTGTTAATTTTTTTACCGTAAACGTTTTTAAGTTGTTGGGGGGTGGGGTGACACCTCACATGGGGGGTTGGCAAAATCACTGGTCTACAACGATCTGAAACTAAAAGGGGCGAACATTTCACGAACTATACCAACCATGTTTTGGGGGTTTGGTGAGACGAATTTAATGACACTAAGGGTGGTTACCCCTTTTGGATTTACGAAGCACCATTGAATTTTAAATTGGTGTCCTGAAAAGTACCTTTATGTTATTTCTGTTCCGGTTCCAAGAAAGGTGCAGGACTTATTTATGGCCGTTAGGCATCATTCATAAGTTAATGTGATGAAGTCCACATAAATAGTGAAATAACAGAGGATACTTGCACGTTGTTAAATTTTAAAGATAGGAAAGCAACTGGAAAGAACTATTGTTTAAAAGAAGACAATTTATTGTTCTTAGATTAGAATGGTACTTTGAAAAACGTCACAAGTGGACATAAAAACTACCTGGGTTTTGCTTTGGACGTATTTTCGCTGGAAAATTTTCAGTTCATACTTTTTTGGTTTGGTAGTATTTATTATACATTTTTGGGTTTGGACGTTTTGCTCACTGTATATTTTTCTTTGAACATTGGGACCCTGAAACGTAAAAGGCGTTTAAAAAAAAAAAAAAAAAAAACTGAATAATTAAAATTTATGGAAAGCACAGTTTAATTTACGTAACCTAACTGACCTTCTTTAAATTGATCAATCTGATCTAATAAAATTGAGACGACTAAGGTTGGATGGGAAAAAGATGATTATATTCTATCCTGGTTGGAAGGCCGGATGGAAAGAGGCCATTGGGAAGACCGAGACGTCGTTGGGAGTACAATATTAGAAGAGATCTTCGAGAAGTAGATGTTCGTGATGAAAACTGGCTTAATATTGCCCAGGATAGAATCCAATGGCGAACGTTTGTTACTGCGGCGACGAACTTGCGAGTTCCATAAGCCATAGAGTTAGTTACTTAGATCATACGTACGACACTTGTAGACAGGCGCGTATCCAGAAGTTGGTTTGGGGGGGGGTAGAACGTCATACAACCATTTGTGTAGGTGTATGCATCTTGCAGTTTAGTTTGAGCTCCCCTTATATAAGCAGTAAGTTTGTTATACTAGTTGCATTTTAATTAAATGTAACTTAGGTAACTTGAAATCAGTAATGTATAGATCGAGGGTCTTCAATTGACGGACTCCGATCCCGATCTGGACCACGAAACCTTTTTTCCCCGGATCTCCACGGTTTAATAACGAATTTAAATATGTCCTGGCATTTTTAGCTCATGCCCGGTTTAGTATGATGCCACGACTAATGTGTGAATGTGTACACACTTCACCAGTTGAATTTAAAAAAAAATAAAAGACGAAATAGATGTTTAATGTAAATTCTTTCTGATTTACGCCCTGTTTACTTTTTATTATGTTGGAGGGGGTATACGAGCTGATGAGCTTAAAGAACGGGACCTACAGTTTTTTTCGTAAAGTGGACTCTCAACCACTACGTTCAATTGGCCCCCGGCGAGATTTGAACCTGTGACTACACGCACAGAAAGCGAGTGCTCTAACCTCTCGGCCACTCCGAGGTCTTATTTTGTGTAATTATTCCATACAATAATTATACAGGTAACCATACTTACTGTTCTGTTTAAGATTTATTTATGTCCTTGACCTATCAATGGCTTAGATCGGGATGGGGTAATAAGGAAAGGGTGTGGGGAGGAGTCTGACTGAGGATGGTCGGCCGTTAGTATAGAACGCAGGATCATCAATCTGGACCATCATATTCGTGGAATATAGGCAGGAATACGTAGAGTTTGCTTGTACTCTGCCGTGGATTAGGATAAACGTGAACATTTTTTTTTTCATCATCATTATCAGTGTTCGATTTGTCGGGGTCGGGGGGAATTCCGGGGATTTTACCTGGCTCCCGAGAATTTCATCCTCGGTTGTTGTTTCCAAATATAATCCCAACCAGGGATAAAATCTTTGGATTTCTATCTACACAGGTAGTAATTGAAAACTTACAAGCAACCACTACTAGTTCTTAGATGCCCCCTTCGCAATTTATAACAAATCCATCACTGATCACATTATTATTGTGCGTACTTTAAATTTCATAAAGTTTGAATCATTTATCGATTGGCCCAGCAATCGCCTGATAGGAGTTACAAGAAAGAAGCCCTTTGAAACATGTTGGAGTCGTCTTTTGAACCAATTCGTGCGCAACGACTTTTGTTTTTGAAACATGAAAGTAAATTAAGTATTCCTGACAAATGAAAGCTATATGTTATCTGCTCAGATGTATTTGATGAACAGAGGTCGAGATTCTTATGCGTGTGAATAGTATGCGATGCGATTTTTTATATAAAGTAAATGTGTGTCGGCGTGAGTGTGAACAGGCTGCTATCAGGTTTTTTTTTCTTCCAAGGTAAAATCGTTTGTGTACTGCCGTTCTTTTAATGTTGTTTCTTCGCATATGCTTTATAAACATGAAGTTAAATATTGTTAAACGAAATAAATTCATTTTAATGATCAGTGCACATGCTACACTCTATCTTAGAAATATTGTCGATGATACGAAGATATCGTTCAACCCTTCCCTTACAGTTTTGAGGTACTAATGTATTAATTTAATTCATTGTCAGTATTTAAAGGAAATAATTAAAAGCAATAAATCAACAGAAGTTGGTTTTTAATCAGTGATAGTCACAGGAATTTTCAGTTATAAGGTAGGAAGGATATATTACAAGATGTATGTTTCTCTGTTCATGGAGTAGGTAGATTTTTCTTTCTTTCAGACTGTATTCCTCTGGTGCGGAAATCTTATTTTCCCTTTTCTACTGCGTGTGTAATTTAATTTCTCCGGAGACTGTTTCGTAGTTAGAAAGGGGTTGGCAATATTTCGTAATGAGGGCGTATATCTTTCATGGCTTCTGAAAATGTGTTGCAAGTACACAATTAGTGTTTCTTAGTTCTTTTCTTTTTTAAAGACAGAATTTCTTAAGTTCGTTCAGCATTTCAAGAATATGCAGTTTGCTGTTTTCGAATCTTAATGTTAGGTTTCGTACTTTTTTTTTCCTGAATGTTTTCGCCATTCGTCCTTATTTTTCATCTATAATTTTTAGATATGTGTTTATTAGATCCTTAAGGAACGATTATTAACTGTATGCTTTATGTCCATGCTGATACTTTACTGCATTTTTTTTTAACCAACGATACCGTATTATATATTCTGAAGTGTAATGAATACTGAAAAGGATAAACCGGGTAGTTGCTTTCAAACACCTTCTGAACACTGTCTATTTCGCAGTTGGCAATTTGGTGCTATAGCCCTTTGAGCGAGTCGTAACCCTCACTGCCCCGAGTTCTATTCCCGGTGGGGGTGACAAGTGGTTCGGAACCCACGTTACATTGTAGGACCCATCCGTAGAACGTCATCTTCATGTGGTGGAAGTGTCAAAACACCATCGGTTCACCTTGCCCAGAGACCTTCGGGCAGAACACCCATCATCATCAGTGAAGAAGTCTGATTTATCATGCGTACCCAACGTGGTCGCGGTCTTGAGAATAGTACTCAGGAGGGCGGAGGCAAGCATGCTTGAGTCCTAGTGCCAGCCGTCCTGTCAAGAAAAAGTCCAAATCTAAAAATCACTGGGCACAACGTTAAGTTGTAGTTGACGGGAATGATAAGATTTAGACATTCATGACTTTTATAACCTAATTGTTAGACAACCCGTAGCGCAATATTGCTGTGGGGTATAGCATACGCACCAGGATAATTATGGACTGCAAAAGTTGGTGGGGTATATTTTTGAGCCATTTTTATTAATAATGATATTCGCTCCATCCCTGTTCTATTAGCTGTTTCTAAAACTCGCATAAGACCACACGATTACCTGTCTTGACGGATAAGACCACATGACTACCGCGGTCGGCTTTATCTTGTATGTCTTTAGAAAGATGATGTTTTTTTAAGGATTTTCAGTTGCGCTCTCGCATGCATGAAGCGGTGAACGTGTACTGCGATTTTATGACTTTCTTATGCCATTTGTAACAGTCATTACAAACGGAAATGGCGAATAAGATCGTCAGATTGGAATTTGAAAGTAACATTACTGTCCGTATTCTTTTTCAGGAATTATGGGGACAGTGAATCGAAGGCCGATGGGATATAAATAAATATAATGAGCAACGTGAAAAGAAATATATTTTACTGCTTTGTTTCTAACAAAATGTGGATTGCATGTAAATTGTATTTTTAGCCCTTGACCTTTTAATTGCACGTTTAATTCTAGTGATGAAGTGTATTTTTTTTTTAAACTGCAATTTACGTTCATAATTGTATGACAGGTAGTTTATCATAACATCAAGGAGGTTGAAAATCACTACGTTACGTTAGAATGTGGTCGTTGTTGTTCTCGTGTTACTGGCGTTTGAGTACTCATTCGCCCGATTGCTAAGCTGGTGCATTTAAAAATTGATATTTACGCCTAAGCTAAACTCTGTCTTTGCAATCAGCTCATTCAATTCGTGACATGCGCAAAATGGGTCATATGACGTCTAGTTTTTCATCTCACATGACAAAATTTCATTACAACTAAAGTTGACAGTTCATTGAAATTTGAAATAACTGCTACGTGTCTGCATATATTTTTTTCTTGTCCTATATGCGGATAACATGCATATCCTTTGTAATTGATGTACT
The DNA here is from genome assembly GCA_022664845.1 of Lepisma saccharinum. NCBI lineage: Eukaryota > Metazoa > Arthropoda > Insecta > Zygentoma > Lepismatidae > Lepisma > Lepisma saccharinum. The sequence continues at coordinate 81,514 of JAGDQP010002742.1, read as the reverse complement.
TATTTCTTTCGTGGAATATTTATGAAGTTCGGCTCATGAGTAAAATGTACTGTTAGAACTGCTTTCACCGTATCCCGATTTCTGAGCAGCCACGCTTGATTGACAAGTGAGGTCACTGTGCTGGAACATTGACATCAACTGCTTCAAGCTAATTACTGTCCTGTTGTCTTTATTTCTTGTGTCGTTTTGTTTTGTTATAACGAAGGATGAACACGAGATTTCTATAGTCTTACTTAGTCAGGAAGCTATCTGTAGTAATTTACAAAACAAGCTGTGGTGTCATCTGAAGTTAGCGTATGATTAGTTTTGGTTAAAACTCCAACGAAACGTTTCAGAACTGACCTAATCTAACTGTTGGATTCCCCATACAGCCTTACCGAGAGAGACACTTATCACTACTGATAAGAGCCGTGGACAACATTTTTTAATGGTTAGTTTTCCTTTAAAAATAATAATAATAAGCAAGCAGCTGTATGTTATCCTAGCATTATAGTATCATAATTAAATACCTTAATAGATTTGTCTTCCCTAATTAGTGGCCAGTTTAATTAAAAAGAAAAACAAAACAGAAGAAGGCGACAGTGAAAGATAAATGCGATTGCGTTCTTGCATGATGGGAAGTTCAAGTGTGCCAGATGGCTTCCTTCCTTGTGCAACAGCGAGAAATAGATTTTGCACTTTGATGCAGCAGTATTTCCGTCAGTAACAAATGTAGAGTTACGGAGCTTTTAAAAATGTGTTTGGTTTTTTTAGTGGCTAACTACATAAGTTTAAGACTAATTTCAATCAGGACACCACATTTCTTTTGCGTTTGTAATTACCATGGGCGTATCGCAAAAGTATAAAGTATTTACTGTCTACAATAGTTTCTGTGAAGTTTAGAGGTGTAAAAGTTAGCAGAAGTCCGATCCCCGTAGTCTAGTGGCAAAAGTTCAGCACTGTAGCGGTAGAATAGGTTGAAACTGTACATCGACCACCTCACGAAGGGTATTTACATACTTTTCCTGACAAGAGGTGTCATCTCTCAGACTGGCTATTCTAAACAAGTTAGGTGTTAATTTTGTTACAAAGACTCGCTGTAGCGGTGATAGCTCGGTAATTAATGCACTTGATCGGCAACTGTGGGTCCTGGGTTCGATTCTGAGTAAATCCGGCAATCTATTTTTTTGAGTGTATATTTGTGTCTGAAGCGTAAAGTTTATAATCAGTGTGTACCCGTGATGATGTACGACTTCGAAACTTGGACATTGAATGCGCAAACGACTCAAAGATTGAGTCACACAAAGAGCAATGGAGAGATGCATGCTAGGAATAACCAGGAGGGACAGGAAGACGAATGGATTCGCGCACATACCAAGGTAAAGGATGTAATCAAGACTGCGAAGAAGATGAAGTGGAGATGGGCCGGTCACATAGCTAAAGGAACAGATGGTAGGTGGACGACAAATGTAAAATTTACTACTACATTGGATTCCTAGAGAAAAGAAACGACCGAGACGACGTCCAAATGCAAGATGGGTAGATGAAATCAAGCGTTTTTCAGGAGCTACATGGATGAGGATAGCAGCAAACCGAGATATGTGGAAAGAAAAGGGGGAGGCCTTTATCCAGCAGTGGATAGAAAGTCGGCTGAATATGATTTGTAAATAAAAGAGGCAAAAATGTGTAAGTTAATTTATCACAAAGAAGTTTTGTTCAAAGTTAAGTAAGGCAGGTTGGCACAAAAGGCTGGGAAACTTCATAATCCCGATTTAGGGTGCCATCATTATCTCAGTTCGACGAAAGGCAATGGCCAACCACCTTGCTCAGGGACCCCAGTTCCGCAGATTTAAGAAACAGTAGTTTAGTGAAGAAATCGCAACGTTAGTTTCCAGTTTTTGCCATTATTTAGTATCTTCCATTCGAAGCACTTGGTAGCGACTTTCTTTTTCGATAAACACGTCCCTTATTCCAGAGCTCATAATAGGCCTAGAAGAAAGAATATGTCCTTGACTAGTACAAGATTGTTAACAAAGTGCCAATTGACTTCGAGTTTTGGAATGTTGAGTGATGATTGCAGAAACGAACATGTTAACAACCAGTGTTTGTTTTCGTCATTCAACTGCAATTAACACATTAAACAAAAGGTAGTTTAAATTTCAATATTCTTTGTCAGATAACGCTAGTGAAAATATGAAAAGAAAGATTTGAGATAAGAAAACTTTATAGTAGGTTAGTCTGCGATAAAGCACTTTTATGTTATTATTCTGCATCTTACCTGCTATGCCTTTCTTTCCAATGCGTGGCGTGGGTTTTGCTGTAAACAGAATTGTAGAGTAGTGAGTCATGAATTATTGGATTTGGCTGGTGGTGTACGTTGACAGCAAATTTTTGTACGATGATTGTACGCAACTGGATACAATTCCTTTGTGATACTCAAGTTTGATTAGTACTGAATTTCGGTTCGTAATCGAATGTTCTGATGAATTATTTCAGTCACCTTAATTACGATTGTTCTTTTCTCTGGAGGAGTCCTGACTCGTAGGGCCGTGGGTAAGCTGAACTGATGGTAGTTCGTCATTGACCGCCAGCGGATTGAGTGAGATGGCGTTCTACAGACAGGACCTACGTTTTGAATTGGAATCTGAATTATACGTTCACTATGTATCTTCACAGGGAATCTGACTCAGATGTTTTTTTTTTTGGTTGCAAGGCGGTGAGCGGAACCTATCATTCATCCACCTAGTTGAGTTTTGTAGTTTTTAACTTACTTGATCCGAAATTAAAATTAATGTTCCACACTAAATCTGGCATATTTCTTCTATGAAGGTAAGTCTTTGGGGTTTATGAAACGGCTACTGTAAATAACTGAAGCGTTTGGCCTTCGATTAATTAAAAGATTCTCTCACTAGCTTCATTCCAAGGTTAGAATATCTTCAATATAATCGAGAATAATGTAAATGTATTTAACGAAGCGTTTTAAAAGGATAGTGGAACCTCGATAACTCTAATCTGAAGGGAAAAAGACAAAATTCGAGTTGTCGATTATTTCGACTAAGCGAGGTTCGACTTATTGAGAGGTACAATAAAAAACTTCGAGATACAGAGGCAGGGTTTGCCAAGGTGGGTCCAGCTCTATAAAACCCAGTGGGGTTTTCATTAATTTTTGTTTAAAAAAAACACAGCTTACTGACAAGGTTGAATTCTTTAATAACAAAATTATAACTTAAAACGCAACAGTTTCGAAAGTATTCCACTTCCTTCCTCAGACTACACTCTACTTGAGTTGTAGAATGTAATCTGAGGAAGAAAGTGGTATACTTTCGAAACTGTTGCGTTTTAAGTTATACTTTAGTTATTAAAGAATTCAGCCTTGTCAGTAAGCTGTGTTTTTCTTTATTCAAGATGAATACAAAGCCATATTATCATAATTTTTGTTTTTAGATGATCATATAAATGAGTACACTTCACAGAAGTGCATAATAATGAAAACCGTTGCATTTTAGATAGATAGGATGTAATCACGACTGTCACTGTAACTCGAGAATAATATTACTACTTACATTCCAAACCACTTAGTGATATTGAAATACAATAAGGTATTCGAGTATAACCAGGGCCTTTATTAAAGTCCGCTTTCTTCATTCCGATATTTACGGACCCTGTGAGACTGAGAAGAATCCCTGGAAACCCTCTGTCACAATAATCGGCCGTGGGGTCAAACTCACATGCCTACACATTGCCGATCCGAAGTCCACGACGTTACTGCCTGGACCTACTGACATTAACAGTAGTAATGAAGGGAGACCATTACATATCATGTTAAAAGCTCATGTGGCATGGACTAAATACTAGAAATACGTACAATTTCTCCAGAATAGTGACAATTGTACGTAACGTATAATTTAACATTATCCGTAATGTCACAACGTCTAGATTGTAATAGTGTTGCAAAAAAGTTTAAAAATTTCTCTCAGTGCGGACGGCCAAGTGACACTGGGAAAGTTGAGGAGCAACTCAGCCCCTGCTCGGGTCGCAGTGGCTCAGTGGTAGAGCGTTTACCTCTACCGCGCGGGGTCCTTGGTTCTATCCCGGCTTGTGCCATGTGGGCTTTGTGGTGAACAAACACCGTGTGCATGGGTTTTCTCAAGGTTCTCACGTCTCCTCGCACTGTCCTAATTCCATCACTTATCCCATCATCATCCATTCGGCCTGAGCCAAAGTTGCCTAAAAGCCTTAAAAAGATTTTATTTTTAAATCACACCCTGCTCAGGCGGACTAGTGGCCGGCCCCATCCCAAATCTCCCTAATTTTTTTTGGTCTCATTTATGAATGGTCGAATGCTGGGACCTACAATTATCTTGGGGGTCCGAACCACACCGCGGCTTGAATCCTGTGCACATAAGTGAAGTCACCCCCATACAGAACAGACCCATTCCAAGTCCCCTGATTCCACAGTAGTGACACCGTTACGTACTGAGGTCTCTACTCAGCTTTACATTTACATGCATTCACATTTTATTTCTAAAACCCGAGAAACCCTAATTAAACCCGAAAAAAACAAACAATAAAACTAAAAAAAAAAAAACGCCTTGGCCAGTTTTTTCTTTTCTTTCAAAATTACCCTTTTTTTCAAACCCTGTACAGAGGGTCGAAACTGACTGATGTATCTTCTATAGTTAGGACCCAACATTTTCGCTTTGGCGTCAAATGAAACCACTACTTGCTGCTCATGGGGGAATAGACACTCGCTGCTACAGCACTGGCAATGGCATGAGCAGCTGACGCCTCACGCTCGTTTTAACGTCCCCACTTCATTCTGAACTTGGGTTTCTATTGTCTTCTTCTTTCACTCTGTCTTTTCCCACCTACGTGGGGTCGACGTTTCTGATGAGTCTTCTCCACAAAGCCCTGTCCTGAACTTCTTCCCCTTTCTCCCCGATAACCCTATCCATCCATTTCGTCCTTGGCCTCCCTCTACCTCTCTTGCCCTCCACTTCCATTGCCATCACTCTTCTGACTGCATAGTTATGTTTTCTCATTACATGTCCATACTACTGCATTCTTCTTTCCTGTATATTCTTAGATATCTCTACAACTTTGGGTGTACCTCTTACTCTCACATTTCTCACTCTGTCTCTTCTTCTTATCCCACACATTCAGCGTATCATTGTTAGTTCGGTGGCATTTAATCACTTTTCTTTTGCATTCTTTATTGTCCATGTTTCTGCTCCGTATATCATTGCTGTTCTAACCACTGTTTTGTAAATCTTCCCTTTATTCTCCACCGTGATTCTGCGGTCGCAGAGAACGCCACCTACTTTCTTCCAATTGCGCTATCCCTCTTGCATTGATGTGCTATCTCGGAGTCTAAATCGCCAGTAACAGTTGAGCCTAAATATTTAAAACTTTTCACTTTATTCAATCGTTCTTCTTGCAACATCACTTCTCCGTTAAACTCAAGATACTCCGTTTTCTTTCTACTCATCTTCAGGCCTCTTATCTTCCAGAGACTTCCTAACCCTACCTCCCTTTGAGGTTCTGCCCTATTTATGTGAATCTGAAGAACATTCCTCTGCCAAATCAGCTGTTCGTAATGATTTGCTTATTTATCTCTCTGTATAACGTATTCTTCTATTGCTCATTCCTGCCTGGAAGAACGTTGTCGGCTTTTTCGTTATGTTTGCAACAGAATATCGCAAGTATTACAAAACTCCGTTTGTGACTAGATAAAGACACCTTATTTGAGTTGCATACCGATAATACATATATCGTAGGTTAGTGGAAGTTTGTATGCGTCATGAATTTTGTACCGTATTCAATAAGTAAAAAAAGTGTAACATTGTAAAAACGAATGATTATAGTTTAGCTTGCTACAGTGATCAAATCTAACGTAATCTAATATGTTGAAATCTATATTACGTAGGATATTTGGAGTTGCGTACACGATTATTCATAATCCTTGCACAGTGATTAAAGCTGAAAGAGTAATGTTAACCAGCTCTGGCTGGATACCTGTTCCCTCTTCCAGGTTTGAGATTCATTATGGTTTTCCAGCTTTCATCTGTTCATTTTCTTTACGTTACATTTTCTAAGAACTACAGACTTAGAAGTGGTCGGTCATCTTTTATATTTACACGTGAAGTCCATAATAATGAAATAACGGAGGAAGAGTATGATCATTTTCTGACCAGAGGACATCCGTTTTTTCTTTTTTTTTCTTTAGAAAATAAAATGCAGGTGCTGGTTTCAGTATGTGGCACGCCTCCGTTATACTTCAATCCCAGTGCTATCTCGTTCGTATTTTATGCCGTACTTGTTGTACCTTCTGTTTGATATCCCATTTTCCTGTCTCTTGTACACACGGGATGCCTAACCTTCAATGTTCTTTGGTAGTTCGTTTCGCCCACATCGAAACACGACGTGGTTGGCCTTGGGAAGAAAGTTAAGGGACAATTACAAGGTCAGTTTTTTTTAAAAGAATCCAAGCTAATGGCCAATTTGAAATCTTAGAATTCGTAGACAGATATAATAGGTATCAGTTCGTGAAGGGTTTTTAATTTTGAGTGTCAAATGCGTGCTATTGCTATAAAAATTTACTACATAGAATGCCATCATCGTTTATTATGGGAGGTTTATTTGTTGTAAACTGTAGTGATGAAATTTCGTAGTGGAGGAGCTGAAGAAAGTAGTGGTCGGTGACTCGATGTATGTGGGATGAACACACATGTAGCAGCAGGTGATGCAGCTGTTTTCGTACAAATAATTTCCCTCTTTGGTTCATTCAAATGATTTTTGCTTGCTAACGATTAACCCTAGCATTACCAAGGTATTTTTAGGTCGCATTAATTGCGGGGGGCTCTGAGGCCCACAAGGAAAATGTAATTTTTTCGCACGGAAACGTAAGTGCAATGTTGCCAACTACATATGTATAGTTGTGTACGTGACATTTTTTCTTTGTTAGTAACTATGACATATTTCTTATACTGTTTTTATAGAAAAACAAACAATAAGAGCAAAAGCACCTTAGTAGAGTACAGTATAGTATATGCACGAAGGCACATTCATACCACATTTCATTAGATATCATCACAGAGTAAATATGTATAGACTTTACGTAGAGAAGCACTTATAGTTCAGAAGATGACAGTGGCCTCTACTGGAGTAATCATGGAACTCTCTGCAGTCGGCTGAACAAGGCATGGCCGGAATAAACGCATTTGGCATCCTCTGTATACGTATTTACTCTGTGATATCATATACCGTATTTCATACATAACATTAAAGTATTCTGTGAATAGCCCCTTACTACTACCAGGAGAGGGGGGGGGGGGCTCCGAGGCTCACAACGCATTATTTAAATTATAATTGGAACAAGACAAGCAATAAAAATGAAGCAAGTACGCTGTATCAACAATAGGTTGAAACCTGACAATATCAAATTATTTCATTTTTTTTTGTCTAACTGGAAATTTAAGAAAAAAAAAAGAAAATGTGGGTTTCGAAGGGCCACGCCCCGTGGTAATGCTAGGGTTAAAAATCATGAGCACTATAGTCAAAAGATGATGGTGCATTGCTCTGATCAGACATGCAAAACATGACCATTTGGTGCAATATAAATAAAATAGATTTTGGCATATGAAAAACATTCTTTTAGTAATTGAAAAGCACTCATTTGCCGTTACGAAATGAGTGGACCTATTACAGACAGAGTAGATATTACTAAAGAGTTAGGTGTTTTACGTTATCATAAATTCATAAATTAACGTCTCAATATCACATCAATTGCATTCATTAAACTCCTCGAAACATTGATGACAGAGATATTTCTTTGGAAAGTTATGGCCAAGTATTGGATGATCTCATTATAGTTTACATCTGAAAAGAAGAATGCAAAATACTTTTACTGAGACTATACAATATGAATGGATTAAATTGTCCGCGACATGTTAACATATGGAAATCATGATTTATGAAACTAATGTTAGTTCGAAGTATGAAACTTACTATTATTTAGTGTAAGATGAGTATCAGTGTTTAAACATAATATTTATTGTAATCAGATATTTAAATATTGGATGTAATTATGAAACTTTTAGTTATGGATCAAGGGTTCGCAGCAACTCTCACATTTCTTAAAGTTCTGAGATGAAAAGTGCTCTTGAAAGAATACTAATTTACTAGAAGAATCTGTCGGCTTTAATATAGATGACATTCGTGATAAAGAAAATAATCATCTGCTACTGATGTGTGATTCATTTGGTATTGTATATCTGGATTTATCGGACGCCATATGATTTGCTCCAGATTAGACACGTCATGACTCGGCCAACTCTAAGAATAAAAAACCCAGCAGAAACCGATTCTTTAATATTGCTCTGCCTGTACAACAATTAATGCATACATTATCTGTAATAATATCTAATTATATGGCTTATAGAACTCCCAAGTTCATCGCCGCAGTAACAAACGTTCGCCATTGGATTCTATCCTGGGCAATATCAAGCCAGTTTTCATCACGAACGTCTACTTCTCGAAGATCTCTTCTAATGTCCTCCCAACGACGTCTCGGTCTTCCCAATGGCCTCCTTCCATAATTATTAGTTTATGATATGTATGGACAGAAAATTTTGAAGAAAGAATATCTAAATTCAAATGTTGCATCCCAGCACACACAAAAGCACTGCAAATGGATGTATCGGATACTACTTCAATTGTGTTTTGCTAAGCTGATTGCGCTTACGTCATGTCATTATCGATATATGACGTCATTTGTGACCTTCCCGCCTTAACTTTGAGCACCTCACGCATGTTTTGAAATTTGTTCAGATAAACTTCCTTTCCTGTTCTGATGTAAAGGAAATCAATCACCTCCCAAAAGTTTGTCGGCGTAGTTTTAAAACACGCTGTATATTACCACAGCCTTCCTCAGTTGTAACCCACTATTTCGCGTCAAAGGGCACACAGACTTCATGTGACCAATGCTGAATGAGATTTCTGTCTTCATCATTCGTGGTGCCTAAAGTCAAAAACGGTCGTCGCTAACTACAGGCTATACCAACTCGTTTTATCCGTTATACGTGTCAAGCGATGTTTCATTCTGGGTCACCCTGATTTTTTTTTTTTTTTTTTTTTTCTTGATCTATCCATTGGAAAATTTTGAACAAACAACCAGATCTCTCTTCAAAACTGTCCTGCCTGTGGCGGAGAAACCAATTCGCTTACAAAATATTTACACATTAAAAATTACACCTACAGAGAAAAAAAAAAAGATCATAATTTCTGCATCAATGGATATATATGCCGTTAGCATTCTCTTGAGGAGTAAATATTAAAACTCTCCATTTTTTTTTTCATCTCAATTGCTAATTAACATTGCAAAAACTCTCATCATCACGTTATCTTGTAGAGATTTAAGCATAAACTAAATTTCTTTCCTTCATTTTCTTATAGTGAAAAAAAAAAGTAAAAGTACTATTTTCTGGTTATAATTTATATTAATATGAAAATAGTTGTGATTTCCTTGTTATTTTTTATTATTAGTACCACAAGGATTGATGCTTGAAGCTTGATTAAATCTCAAATTTACATGAGGAAATTCCGTGCGAATATTAGAGCTCTTTTTTTCTTGTAATATTTCATTAACTTGGAATATCCTGACAGCGTAAGAAAGATGTCTTTTCTGAGAGACACTCTTGAGCAATATGTTCCATTTTTCTTTTTAATGATTTAGTGGCAGTCAGGACAAGTTCTATAGTTGTTGAAGACAAAGCTGTTCTGTTAATCTTACTTTTATATTATATTTAACGTCGTCAACTGTGTCGGTAACTTCTAGTCCATGAAATATGATTAATTTGTTATTTGAGGACACCACTTCCTCACACTAATGTTGTAGGATAGTCATTGCGTATGTGTGCTTGTTTACAGATAGTGTAGCGATAAATTGATCATTGTTATTTCGTAGATTCTGGCGGAGTTGAAGTAGTACGTGCACGAGGAGAGGCTTCTTTTCCAGACATGTGTAAACTCTGTTTAACAGAATGGAATAGTTGTTGACATTTTAAGCATTGAAGGTGGGCACATGTAGACTCATCGTCTAGTTTTTGCTATGCAGTTATGTATCCACTCAGCTACTTAATCGAGTATCTACCTAGGTAAAGCGCAGATAAAATATGCGAAAACTGACCAGCTTGTAATCTTGAGACGGTATTTTGAGTAAAATTACACAAACGCAAGTTCAAAATCAGAGAGGAAGTAATATGATTACGCAATGAATGATTTCAAGAAAACCTTCCCGTTATTGTTGCTTTTTTTTTTTCCTCGGAAATTTTTCTTGTGAATAATTGTTGGAATGTAATTCTTGAATATGTTAATACAGTTCTAGGTGTTGTGTGCATGTTTCATGCCATTTCGCATTCTCGCGTGTTCCCTTTTTTCTTCGGACATATATTATTTTAACTCGCAGAATTGTTCCTGGCCATTAGCTTATATGCTCGTACATTCATCTCTTATGTTTTCCTGCGGAGCCGCCGTAGCTCAATGGTAGAGCGTTCGGGAAGTCGTCGGTTCGATCTCAGCTGCCGACCATCCTGACTGACGTTTTTCCTCAGTCATACCAGGATGGCACCTTCAATATAGCCCCTGACCGATACCTTCCCGAATCATTTCCCCTCCCCTATGCCGACCTGAGCCTTAGATGCCTAAAGGTCTAAATTACAAATTATTACGTTTAGCCAAAGAAGGTTAGATGAACGGGGCTTGATTTACTGCTAAATTGACGCTTAGGTACGAAAAGTGGTGTCAAATACTTAGTTCGTTTTGAATCTTACTAATAAGACCCGTTGTTGTTTTCAGGACATTTTGTGTGCAGTAGGATATTTTTGTTGGAACATTTAGAAGAAATAGTGAAACTGCTGAAAAGTGTCACCTTTTTGCTGTCAAGACTTCTTGGTTGGTTTTCTTTGCGCACGTCTAAAAACGGAACGTAGTATTAAAGCGGGAAATGAGGATATGTTTTTAAATCCAAATGATTCATCTAATATTAAAAGTTTGATTGGGTTTGTAAATGATACTTTCACAGGATATTTCCATTGTTTATGAATTAATTCCCGACTTTTGTCATGAAACTCGGTAAATCTTCTATAAAGATATCAGGAAATTAAAAAAAAAAAAACTTCAATTAAATTTGATAGAGGATTTTGATGAGTAAAGAAACAATCCCTTGTATCATTTCTATCGGAACACTAACTCGAATTAGACTTGCCTTTTTTTTTAAAGTCCTAGTAATAAGGACGGGACCCACAGTGTTTTGGTAAAGTGAGCTCCGAACCACTCTATTTAATCCTATAAGAACTTGAACCTATGACCACGCGCATAGAAAGCAAGTGTGGTATTCTTATCCAAATGGGGCCCTAAATATGTCATGACATGTACCGTACGAAATTCACTTTACTTTCGAAATTGCTTTATAGTACAGAAAATAGTGAGTACAGATAAATATATATATATAAAAAAGGGGGGAACTAACAATAGATCGGGATGAGGGTCCCGCATCTAAACGAAGGCGAAAGTGAACGCAGAAGCCTTTGCACTGAACCTTGAAGTAGAAGCTTCGAAGCAGAAACGACAGTCATTGGCGTTAGTTGTATGGAAAATAAGAAAAGAAAAGAAAAAAAGCTACGCATTTGATGGGAGAATACAAGGCTACAGAATTGTAATTAATGCCTTTTCTTCTCTTTTGAAACAATGAATGTGCTATGTAAGCTATTTTTATTTAGCTGTATGGAAAGAAAGAAAAAAGAGCTTTCACCTTTCAAACTATACACTGCAACTGAACGAAATTAAAATTACACGGTTCATTCTGGCGCACATATATTGTCAAAGTAGTCCATGTATATAGATGTATAGATAATCAACTTGCTGGAATTTTGTAGTGTTTTTCAGATCCATAGTGATATTTTTGTTCGCTACTCTTTTGTTATGGCTTAAACGCGTTGCTCACAAGTGTCTGGATGTTTGTGACCAGAAATAAAGCTTATAAAACGCATTCTTCATTTTAAGCTGAACCAAAAAGCAGAACATATTTTTCATCTATTTATAACTTTTAAGTATTACCTGTGCAAAACTAAAAGCGTGACGCTCATACAAGATGGTCATATTAATATTAAGTAGTAGTAATCACAAGTATTTACTATGAGCGTCGTATGTTTTGTTTTAGTCATATAATTCTTTAAAGTTTAAATAGTTTTTTTTTTGTGTAATTTTTTCATAAAGGCGTGAATTTTTAAATCACACCAGGTCACTCGGAAATAAATGGACATTTTCGTACCTCACGGTGCTATTATTGACAAATGAAGTGAACATGCATTTTGATTCAAAGTAGTATCCAACTGCAGCGACATCTCTCTGCCAACAACTCACACGGCTTTCAGTCTCGTCCATAAACGAATTTGAGGGAATGAAATCCGGGAAGTCGCGTTTTGCCCGTCTTTCTGACTTTTTTTTTTGGCAGGGGCGCGACGCGAGGGGTCTTTGAATAGTATGTATCGCCAGGAAACTATGAAATCTTGCGGTGTGCCTAACTGCCAAGCGTTTGGGGATAATACGCAGTTTCGAGCGTGGAGGTGCGACCATCTTGTGATGGTACGTTAGATTCATTTTGGACCATGCATGGACATCCGCTTGTAATATCCTTTTTGTTCCTCTTGCTATGTAAGAGAGTCTACTTGTCTTCCGTAATTCTGTTATTTTTCACTACTGTGTATTTTATGTAGTGTTTTGTTTCTTTCACTTGGTCATGCTTGCTAATCCCAGACGTTATAGCATATTATCTTTCATTTAAACGAATTTTGAATTTGATTATCTATTTGGCTTTTAGGCATCTAATGCTTAGGCCGGGATAAGGGAGAGGAAAGGATCTAGGAAGGACTCGGCCAGGACCTACCGTCCCGGGATTTGCCTGGTGTGACTGGGGAAAGAACCCTGGAAAATCCTGAGTCAGGATGGTCGCCCGCTGGGATTGAATCCACGACCTCCCGAATGCTAAGCCAACGCTGTACCACTGTCCTTTTAACGAGTAGTTGCATGTAGTAACGTACTGGGTGTCGTCTAAAATAGCATTTCCAAATTAGCGCCTGCAAGTTTGCAAGCGTGGTTCAGGCTTGCTATCTGGGGGAAGGTGTCTGTGTTAGATCCCAGGTGATGTTATAATTTTTTCCTGTTTTTTCTTTCTTTCATGGAACATTTCCAAATCCTCATATTCATTAATGATACATAATTTCTTGCACTTTTTTTTTTTCATATTTTCAACATTATCATATACTCCGGTTGCTACCTATTTTCCAGAAAAGAACAGGGAAAGCTCTCTTGTATATTTTTACACACGTTAATGCCAAGTAAACGAAGGCAGGTTAGGATTGTTTTGTTTTTTATTACATACGCTACCAAGCCCCTTTTTTTTGCAGTAAAATCAAATCAGGCGTGTTGAGTGTTTGTTTGCTACTTATATGCTTTTATATATATGGTTCCACCCTATGCTGTGCGTTTTGCATTCCCTGCAGGATGTTTTATTATTATTATTTAGAAAGAGTTGACGTTCCTTTCTTTACAAACGGCAATTTTAAATCTGCTCAGAAGACGGGATGGGATGTGAGTAAATTTTAAACTATTACTGCAGATTTTGAGGTGAATGGCCTCTCCTTTTCCCATTCCATGACCATCAACTTATATTATGTGAGTACGACCACATCATTTTCAGTGATGAAAGGAAGACTATCATAAAGTAATAAATTTTGTCATTGATAACAGAATCAGGTTACGCAGCACGTCTCAGCACTTGCGCAAGGCATAAATGTGTGAATTGTATCAATTTTATTTTTCGCATGTTACATAGAACGACGTTATGTGTATGTGGGTGTGGGGGGAATTAACTCCGAGATTCATTATGTTATTCTGCGGCGTGAAATAGTGTGAAGGGAGCGTGGTCTTGATTTCTTGTCTGTTGAGAACAGAATAAGATGAATGTACACTTTCTGTTCCATTTGAGTGGCATTCTTGGGAAGGGGTAGAGAGACATGCGCTTCGAAGGAATTAGAGGTTTCCAACTCTGGTATTTTCAAGGAAGTTGACTAGGATATTTTTTTATTTGATTTTAATTTTCGTTTTAATCGAGCAAATGAAATCCGAACTATGGTCGTGTTTGGCTCTTAAAACAGAATGCATTTTCACGCCAACATGTGTGCCATGAATGCGGTCCTTTTCCAGTACTCCATTGCCACCACGGTAGCTGAATTACAGGACTTCGCTGTAAGCTCTCCCAAGGTTTCAAATTACGAGTATTTTTTCATATGTGTGTGACGAGAACACTGGCACAAATGGTTGTTAAATCACACAACGCTGGGAGGACAATATTAAAAGGGATCTTCGAGAAGTAGGTGTTTGTGATGAAAACTGGCTTGATCTTGCCCAGGATAAAATCTTATGGCTATCGTTTGTTACTGCGGCGATGAACTTGCAAGTTCCGTAAGCCATAGAGTAAGTAAGATGTTTCATTACCTTTTTTTCATTGATTTTGTTCTAATGCATGTGGAACTGGACAGCCTCCATCTCCAAATTCTCTGCGTTGTACTTTCTTTTTCATCTTTGCTGGTAATACTATCCGTTCTCACATTCGTCAATATTTCATACCTTTTCTTCCGCTTCCTCTCTTTCCTTCAGTCCCCCTTTATAACTCTTCTTCATGAACAATCCGTGGTTAGGATGTAGCCAATCTAGTTTACCTTCTTTTTTGGGCATTTCTCTCTTCTGTACAACCACATTTCGAAAGTTTCAAGGATTTTATCTTCTTTCTTCCTTATCGTCTGCGTCTCTGTTATACGACACCATCATTCCATACAAAACACTTGCACTAATCAGTCCATCATCTCCTTAAATGAATCCTAAATGAATCAGCTTCCGCATCAGATCACCAAGCTACTCAACTACGTAAGGTTAATGTAAAGCAATGATCTGCAACAAAAGATGGCAGCACTATCTCCGTATATGTCTAATGTATTTTTGTCGTTGCACGAAATTTCAATGTTGCTCCTACAAATTCAAGCCAAGAGAGTTCTAACTTTCAGGAACAATTCAAGAGTTCTATCCGTACCGATGTTTTTCTTGTTCATTGTTGAAATCGCTTGATTGTTGTTATGGATATCCAAACCTATAACAATGAAGCTATTCCAACAATGAACAAAAAATAAAATTTTTAAAAATCTGCACGTATAGAACTCTTGAATTGGTATGAACTGTCTTCCCTGAAAGTTTGAAATTTCGTGCAACGAAGATAATAAATTAAGGGGAAGAGGTACAGTTAGACAGTATACTAACATTTTTGGTCGTATTTCAAAAACAAGAAAGTCAATTTGAAAAAGCCCTAATACAGAACTGCCTAAAGAATGTCTCCTTCATTTAAAAATGTAATGGGAATTTTAGGAGCAAAACTGACCTCGTAACATAATTTTAAATGTAGATGCTCTTGACGCCATACATTTTAAATGGGAGAGAAATATGGAGAAGAAAAAAAAAATATTTTTTTTTCGTGTAAAACGTGGCTTTTTTTAAAAAAAAAGACTTGATCGAAAACTTCTTTTTACTATCTTCTTTCACTTTATGTATCTTTTCCCTCCATTCTATGTACCAATTCTTTGTGAGGCTATTAAAAATGAAATTCCTATAGTAATATATGGGCTTCTGACTTTCCCATACCCTCCACCAGATGCTCATATTTACGTTAGGGAGACATACGTAGCCACTTCTGCAGTCTAACGTT
Source organism: Lepisma saccharinum (assembly GCA_022664845.1). NCBI lineage: Eukaryota > Metazoa > Arthropoda > Insecta > Zygentoma > Lepismatidae > Lepisma > Lepisma saccharinum. Next base: position 65,724 of record JAGDQP010002742.1, on the reverse strand, counting down.
AGAGATGGCTTCTTTACACTAACCTTAAAAAATGATTCTGTTCTAGATTCTTTTCAATCAGCAGAATATTCACTTTTCTTCTTGCTGACTCTCCATCATCTTTCGTCCCGACATCTTTTTCCTGATTACACTTCGTTAAAATTGTGTTCTCCCAGCTTCCTTAGATTCCTATAATTCGTTAATAATGGAGTTGGATACACTGGTACTGAAACAGTAGGTCGATTCCAGGATGGTGTTTTCCGTTCTCATTTTTTCTTCCACTTCGCTATCTTTTCTCTCTGGCTCTTGTGTAAAGTAATAGAAGCAGAATTTTATCTTCACAACAATGACTCCTCCTCCATGCGTTGTCCTCCTTAGTGTACTGTTGTACGTACCCTCCTTCTGGAATCTCACATACACAAATCTACATGTACCACTTTATGTGCCGGGTTTCAAGGTTATGATAATGTCACGACCTGCACAATAACTGGAAACACAATATTGCTAACTTTTGTTCAGTTTTTTTTTTTTCATAAAGTAAACATTTATGAGTTTATATTGTACTTGTACTAATGCCAAATTATAATTAAAAGGGTTTAACATTTGTTTCATGTACAACAGCCCTTCTCAATGTAGTTATTTTTTATTGGTTCTAAATTACTGTCGAATTCCAAACTTCTCTAACTACCAGGGCTGGGTTGCAAGAAAAATACTTAAGTGTAAAATCTGTCTGAAGTAGACCATCGAACTCTACATAATACTGGAGTGACTGCTTAAATCAAAAAACGGGACGCACAGCGATAAGAAGCGTATAAAACTGAGTTAGAACTGAAAATTTGGTCCACATTGGATTAGACTGGAAGTGGACAAACAAGTTTAAACGTTTTCTCTAGCGTCTATCTTTAACACTAAGTAGTTACTCCAGTATTATGTAGAGCTCGATGGTCTGACTTAAGTCAGATTTCTTGCAACCCAGCCCAGGACTTTATTTGTAGGGATACTGACTACCAAGGCTTAATTGTAGTAGGAGGAAGGGGGAGTATGCTTACCTTTGGTCTTGACTCACAAGGAGGGAGCGCGGTCTGGAAATTTTAGTTTGTGAGCTGATTCGTGTGGTAATAGTAGTTTGTCTTTCAGGCAATATTACTAGGGCCTACTATTCGGCCAGTTGCAAGATTGGTCATAGTTTACTTAAAGCAGCCTTAGATATATTTCTTGTGCCTTAAAATGTTTCTCGCTATGAATAAAATGTTCCCCAATCAGGCGAGTGATGGAGTCACGATGGAAAGGTCGCAGGTTCGGGTGTCGTTCGGTGCGGAAGTTAACGATTTTTTCCTACATCAAAGTAAAGTTATAAACCGACTGACCGAAGGTTAATATTCATTGCAACAGAGAACAAACGTATTTTCATTTATTTAGACATTGTGTATTATGTATACTGGATTTATACTTTTGTTAGTTCGTAGGACTTAACACATTTTATTTTTTATTTAAATACGTGAGTTATATGGTGCGGTACCAGTGGAAGTTACATGAAGCGAAACTGACCTGGAAGGGGCCAACATTTGCAAATTTAATATACGAGAAACTCATGAATTATATACAATGACGATTAGTTAGAAGTTTTGTGTGATGGGAAGGATTTTGGATAAGGTAAACTGTCCATGGGTTGACTTTGCCTTTCATTCGCAGTGTATTTTCTCATCATTGATCTGGGAAACATAATTAAATAAGAATTTTGGCGTCGTAATTTTCGGGCTCCGAGGGTAAAACCTCCTGTCCTGGTCATCCCTGGAAGAAACACTGTTCAAACGCCAAGAAATCATGAAAAACTGAGCTTTACGCTCCGTGTCACCGGGTCTAAATCGGGTCAGAAGCCTTGACCCGGTGACCCGATTCAGCTCTGGTTGTTAGATTTGGTTACCTTTTTGGATCTACAAAATTCTTTCATCGGCCATTTCTTGTTAATATCCCTGCACATGCAAAAGAAAGTCAGGAGAATATCTATTACCTTCATAATACAGGTATCACATACACAAAAAAAAGGTTAGTATTTTTTGTTTGGCATCGTAGCACAACCCAGAAACATAATTAAAATTATGATTAGGCATAAGATATTGTAATTATAGTGTGTCATTGCTTGTATAATTATTACAAGAGTCATCATTCAGAAATGACATAAGTGTAAAAAAAAAAAAAAAAAAAAAAAAAAAAAAAAACTATGTCAGGGGAATGTAACATTATCATTCACTTATAGATGTACAGTTTTATTTTTTAAGAAAAAGAAAATAGTAATAAAAAACGCTTAAAATTGTTTCTGGCGTGAAGTTGTGAAAACTAGGGCTGGTACACAAGTGGTGTACAAAAAGCAAAGAAGTCTGGACCTGCTAATTGTCTTCAGGAGGAGGAGGCAGGCTTCTTCATGTTTGCAATAAGCTGCGTCTGAACGTTAAACAGGCGGAAGTTCGTGGTCTTCGTGTAAGTGTTTGCATATTTAGATAACGGTGAAATTTTTATGAAGGGATAAGTGAGTTTGCACATCGACATTTATGAAGTGGGCGCTTGGTTCGTATCTTTTATACGAGAAGCGTTTCTTGCTTCTTTTTGGGGGGCTGCTCAAGCCGTCTCAGAGAGAGAAGGAGGTTCGTTTTTATGTACGAGTATCTAGAAACCTCTACGAACTGTTGAAAGGAGGATTTTCTTGGACTATGTCACTCAGCTCCTTGTGTGTCTGGACCATTGATTCGTAGACTGTCTAAAGTTAAATCCTATAAAACATGCTTCTATTGATTAAGGATGGACGTTCGAGAATCAGCGATTTTGGGCATTTTATAGCAACCGTGTATTTGCCTGATATGATAAAGCTTGAAAATGGATGGATGGTCTATAAGTGTGTATGTAGAAACAAGGGTTTTATACTTTCATTGTAAACAAAAAGGAAATGTCGAGAGAAGCCGAGGTAACTTAATTTCCGCAGACTCGCCTTTGATTTTCAGTTTAGTCTGTTTCTAACAGTGGCGGATCCATCATCAAGAGAAAATACTTTTTTTTTATAGCGTTATTTCAACGATTTGTCTCAGTAAAAGCTTCCATTTCTTTCCAGACAAATCCAATTTATATAGAAACATTCATTTTCGGGAATTGAATTTTATTTATGGCCTTTAGACATCTAAAGCTCATGCCAGATAAGGGAGGGGAAATGATCCGTGAACGTGTCTTCCAGGACCTGTGTTGAAGGTGCCATCCCGGAATTCGTCTGATGTGACTGTAAAAACCTTAATCAGGATGGTCGGCCGCTGGGATCGAACCTACGGCAGCTCGGAATTCATTTTGGGTGATAACGGTGTGATATTTCATTGTATAATAAGAAATTCACGTAGCGGGAAAATATTGAAAATGTCCTGGTCTATTCCACGTGCGTCTCGTCCTCCTGAATATCCTGTATCCGCAACTGCTTTCAAAATTTAGTAGAAAAATATAAATACACTAGATAAGCATTTCTCAACCTTTTTCGTGCCGCGACCCTCTTTTACTATTTCTTCTGGCCGGAGAGTCCCAAACCTACCTTTCTGGCTTATACCTCTCTGGGGTTTCGTTTAACTTTGTGTGTGTTGAAGCCTTCAGGATGCTATTTAATACATACACACACAAAGAAACAAACACATCGCGATCCTCTTGCACAGAACCCGCGCCCCCCACGTTGAGAAACCCTGCACTAGAGGAATCTAGAGAATTCTCATTTCTTTTTGGTTGTTCACTCTCCATTTGATTGCCGGTAATTTGCATTTTTTGTTAGCGTATTTCTTGTAGGCTAGATTACGTTAGGTAAGGTTAGTTGCCCGTGATTATTCTAAACTGTATTTGTTCTAGTGTATCTAGAGTCCTTACGGTTGTTCCTATTTTCTACGGTACAAGCTCGTAACTCTTCGTTTAGAATGATAGTCACTGCAAGCAACACTTTTAAATACGCTATAGAGGTTCTCACGAGGTAGGTCTTATTATCAAAGTAAAGCTGGTACTACAATTGTTGCGACCTTGCAGCCATAGCTCTGTTGGTAGATCGTTGACTTTACTTTCGGAAGGTACTGGGTTCGATACCAGCGCCCAACCATTCTCAATGACAGAAGGCGAGTGCTGGGATTGTACCTTCAACTTAAGCCCTGGTCGGTTCCTTGCCATATGTTTTCCCAGTCATAGATTTTTAAATGCCATTTTGAATTTCAAATATGTTCTGTCAACTCATAACGCTCGTACGCATAGTGCAGAGAATGACGTCAGTTCTTGCTCCGGCAGCCGGTCGCCTAGAACAGTAGTTTTCAAACCGCCGATCCGCGAAACTATTGTACTGGTTCCGGACAAATTAATATGTTTAATCATATAACACTTACTTTGTAGATTTTGATAGTTCAAAATTGAGTTTAAAGTTTACATTTTCGTTGCAAAACAACTAAAATTTGAAGATTGGCTGACTATGTTTTTGAATGTCAAGTAACTTACTTGCTGTGTCTTCCCTGTCCTTGAAACTTTTCCCTACGGTTTGCTAGTCGGCTAGTATTAAAAGGTTGAAGAACTCGTTATGCAATGAAAGGAAAGAAATTGCTAAATTTGAAGAAATCAAAGCTTGTAATTTTGCTAGCATTTTATTTTAAAAGTACTTATAAAATCAGACAGTACACTAATTTTGGCAATTGCAGATTTTTGGTTACTTAAAAAAAAAAAAAAACTTTATTTTCAACATATTGTTAATATGGCAAATACTATTCATTATTCAACCTTTCTGATCGCGTATTTTCCGTCTGATTTTCCTTTTCTAACAGCAAATTTTCACAGAGGTAAACTTCACGTACGTTGAGTATTGAAATGAACGATTCTGTGGTGATACACTTGACCTAAGCACACAGAGACGTGTAAAATGTCTGTAGTCGCCTTTTTCCTTGTTGATAGGAGAACCTGTTTGGTAAGTAAATGGCCTGAGGAATGTTGTTGTGTGAGGATTAGGTGTAAACACAATGCTTCGTTCTTTGTCCTTTCCGGAAGAAACATTATCAAGCATGTAACGAAGGCGTGCATGCATTTAATTGTATAGAGTGTCTGCTAAATAAAATGTATGATGATTTTGTCGGATTATACCGTAAAATGGAAGTTGTTTATAATTATCTAAGAGTCCGTTTTTAATGCGGAGACTTGGCGTAGCTACACACACATATAAGAAAGCAAGGTGCAGCAGAGCAAAGCAAAGCAAAATCGTTATTAGCACTGAAGGCACATACAGAGTGTCAGAGAAGTATTGTACCGTCATCTTTGAACTGTGATACGAGGGGAGCGAAATTCCGAAGCTGAATAGGGGGTTGCACACAAATAGTGTCATTCTTGAAATTTTACTGAGGAATCCCAGTGTGTCACATATCGAATGTCACAAGTCAGAAAGGTAAGAATTCCGAAAGATGGATATAAAATAAAAATCTCCCTTTTTGACAGACAACATCTAAAAAAAAATGCTGTGATTTGAGTACTTTTTCTTTTTTGTAAGCTACGTGCCCTTTAAACTATGAAACTAAGCCCATATGTGGTGTTTGCAATATGTTAGATGGCGGTAAATCTACTTTTTATGACGTCAGCACACTTGCTTTCAATCTATTTTTTTAAAATAGAGTTTTTATGTATAATTAAAGATCAGAGACAATTAATTTTACTTTTTTACTCTTGTATTCAATGTTTATACCAGTGTCGGATCCAGAGAGGGGACGTGCCCCTCAAGGAAAGATACTTTATTTTTATTGCATTATTTCATCAATTTATCTCAAAAGAACGCTTAATTTCTTTTTCTTGTTATCTAGAAATATAAATTATAGTGGCGTATATCCCATAATAAAACTTGACAATATGAAGAGAGATATTGATAAATTTATACTTTAAAAAGTTCACTTAGCGGGAAAATATCGAAAATATCCCAGGTCTATTCCATGTGTGCTCCGTACTCACGAAAATCCTGGATCCGACACTGGTTTATACACACTGTTGTATTTTATTTTTTTTTTATCAGAATCGATAAAAGAAGGTGATTGATTGTATTTTCATGAAGCCAGTTTCAGTGGTAAGCGGTCACTTCCGGTGCTTGGGGTTGTCAATTCGATCCCAGCTCATGCCATGTAGGATTTATGTTAGGTTTTCCCGCTTTCTTCATTCCACTAATTCTCCCATCATCCATACGGCGTGATCCACTCATGTCGAAAGGCTTTAAATAATTAAAAAAAAAAACAACAAAAAAACTCATAAAGCCTTGGTGCTTTAATGTAATCCTATTCAAAATAAATAAATGTTGAAAAATAAGATTTTCGTTACATAGTATTTTTTTTTAACTTCAAAGAGAAGAAAATGCCAGTTTCCTCAAGTTAGCCTACTTTAAGTATTTCTTCTGACGCAATATTTCATTTTTCTGGACACGGGAAGAAACTAGCTGGAGAGAGAAACTTCAGTTACGTCGCTCTTTGATAGTATTTTCTTTTTTTTTTTCCCTCCACTTCTTGCACACAATTGTGTTTGTCTTTACGTAACACGAACACGGCTGTGTCTTTCTTTCTGTTCGTGAGCCATCTATCCAGACTTGTTGGAGATGCATATTTCCTGAATCGAGACGAGATTGGAACATCACGCAAAGCAAGCAGATGCCCCTTGGAAGGAGAGAAAGAAAGCTTTACAAAGAGAATGAAACAATAATATAGCTTTCCATTAGTAACTCGTTAAAATGAGGAATGAGCAAATACGGGAAGCCGATTATTTGTATTTTTAAATAATAATAATAATAATATTCTGTTCTGCTCTGTTCAGATTCTTACAAGTAAACCTATGGATGCTTCAGAATGCTTTTATGGCAAAACTTGACAGAGGAGTAGGGGCCAAGAAACAGGATTAAAAGTGCCTTTGCCTATAAAGACGGGCGCAGTGACCAAAAATATTATAATAAGTACTGACAGTGTGCTCTAACAAGGAATACTCGCCAGGTGTCAGAGCGTGATTTTGATGAAAATTCGTATGTAGGTACAGTGCCTAGTAGGTAAACTTTCGCACCCAAAATTGTGCTGTCGTCAACAAATAAGGACAAAGGGATCCGAGAAAGATGGAACGTAGAGAGCAAATAAATCGAATACAGAGTACGGAAAACGCCTTTTCTCTTATAAACTCTTCAGATGGGTATTAATGGATACAGGACAGGAAGTGATATGTGCTGGAGGGTATGACGACAATGACAGCCATCTTGAAAGCGGCCATATTGACTATGCTTGAAAATTTTTAAATAGGAAGAGTGGGTCATGTAAATATGTCAGTCTGTGCTGGAATGTTCCAAGAAACTCAGTGATAAAGTTAATTTTGACATAACTCTAATCCTGTACCTGAAATTGACAAAATGGCACTGGAAATTGACCTGGAGAAGGTCACTTTCACCTAGCATTACGCCTTCTTCAAATTGGGACTTCAACTTCCGTTATTAGTGTATTTAAAACTTTATGATGCACTTCATGTTACGACCATGAGGATCATATTTTTCAACATAACAACACTTCTTCTGTAGCCGTCTGGGTTTCGTTCCTTCAACTGTTTCAACAAAAAAGTTTTTTTTTTTCATCATTGGACTCGCACATTCTCCAGGTTAGTTTCACGAGTCATTTTCTCGTATACAGGATTAGTTATTGAAAAATTGACTTCATCGTTGGGTTTCTTGGAACATTCCATCACAGATTGATATGTCACATGGCCCACTTCCTATTTTTTTAAAAAATGAAGTATAGTCAAGATGGCGGTCATTGTCGTCATACCATCCAGTATGTATTTGCTTTCAATATATGTAACAATTTATAAAAGAAAAGGCGTTTTCCGTACTCTGTATTCGATTTACTTGCTCTCTACGTTCCATTTTTCTCGGGTTTCCCTGTCGTTATTTGTTGACGGCAGGACCTATAATTTTGGTTATGAATGTTTACCTAGGCATTGTACCTACATACGAATTTTCATCAAAATCGGGCTCTGATACCTGGCGAGTGTTCCTTGTTAAAATATACGTTGATTTGTAACACTCTTAAAGGAATGCAAAACAAATTGACATAAGTAGACAGCTCTTTCAGTTCGTCATGGGCACCAGCTATAAACTTGCTCATTTTGTTAATAGGAAGAGGATTAGAAGTTTACCATTAATACATTGGTGAAGTAAATTTTGCCTTTTTTCTTTCTTTTCTTAATATGGGATATTAGTATAGGTATTTCATTCAGAAGTCTGGAAATACTCTGTTCTCTTTGAAACCTTACAAGAAATGAAAATTCAATGCCTACTTGGTAGATTGTGCTCAGTATTCATTAGTTTAGTCCACAGTCCGTCTTTATGCTCGAAAACACTTTTAATCGTGCAGTTTGGACGTTTTCTGATGTCATCTACTCCTTTTTGTATTTATTTTATTTTGGTTTTAGGTGCTCTGAACCATTGATATGTTTTGTTGTTAGTATTCGAGTTTTTGTGTGCTTTTAATTTTTGTTGACGCTTCGTCTGCACAATTTGGATTTGAATTTATTTATGACCTTTTGGTTATCTTTGGTTCATGCTGAAATACAGTAGGGCAAAGGATGTGGAAGATACCGACCAGAGCTGTGCGTAAGGTACCATTTCGGCATTTGACTGCTAAAACAGAGAAAGTGGGATTCAAACCCGCGTGCCTACCGGTCTTCCGAATGCGAACCTCTTGCTCTGGCAGCTGGACTGCGAGCGTTTGATAGACAATCTTCTGAGTCATAGATATTTTCGAAGCCAAATGTATTGGAAAGAAGGCTAATATTGCTTAAAACGTGTTCCATACGTTTACTTGTAATTATATAAAAGTTCTTTGTTAGCTTTTACAGAAGCATACAGTACGTTCTTCACGCCAGTGAACTTCGTCAAGCCTTGCACTTGATGGGCTTGAAGATAGCGGAATTAATAATACCGGAAGTTTGTAACATATAATCTACGAGTAGTGTGTAAGGAAGAAAGTGTTGAGCCATAGATTTGATGGTAACCCATGGTGCAACTTGATAAATTTGATATAAATATATCTTGATGTTTCAAGTGCTGAAATCAGATTAAGGATAAACCGAACAATGCGAATACGGGTTATTCACATTGTACAGTTAGCGACCCTTTGGTATAATTTATGTTGCGCAATTTGAGTATAGTTTTCAGTACATTCAAGAGATCGTAACTTTCTTATTAGTCAGAGAAAACATCGAGAATATTTACAACTTGGGACTTCGGCCATGTTGGATTTCAGAATTCAACAATTAATATAGTTGATTTATTTACCAGGTACACATTTGTGTACCAAGTTTGAAGTCATTTGAACTGTAGGAATTGAATGAAAATAGGACCTTCCTGGGAAAATACATTCCTGACGTAAGCACCACTACCTTTACTGCGTGCTACTCAAGTATTTTATCAAGACGAGTTGCAAAGCGTTGCTGTACGGGTCGGCGATTGGCCCAGTGATCGCTGGTCGGGGTTCTGTTACCAGCTACGGTTCAAGTTTTCTCTTTCGTTCAGTTCTTTCTCCCTTATTACTGGTGAATAATTGCTTCGTTTTGTATTTCAATATTTTACACAATTCACGGAACTCTGGTTGGTTTTTACATCTTTTTCTTTAGTTCACCGTGTTTCGTGGTGTCATCAAATCTTGCAACGTTAATTTAAACTTATTTTCCGACGTCAATACAATGATGACATTTTGCAGAGTGACGCAAGTTGGGTGAAAATGCAATATTCCATTGTTACTGTCATATATTTCTATATTGTAAAATAATATTTTAATATATATTTTTTAATATCAATTTGTTTATTGTTTAAAATAAATACTAGCCTGCAACGATGTGGAGTTTGACTGATTGCAGATCACTTTAGGATTTCGGGTACAAAACCGCTTGAGAAAAAGTATCCAAACACCGAAACAACTAAATAATAATAATAATAATAATAACCTTTTTAAAGACATACCTTTCTTAAACAATTCGTACTAAAAAGTAAAAAAAATAATTTTGTTTATGCATGACTAAAAAGAAGAGCATGGGGAGGGCCAATTTTAGGTCTTGAAATGGAAAACCATGTAAGTGCCACAAATGAAATTTTATAGGGGAGAGGAAAACTGAAGGTTTCTCCACCTTGAACACACGTAACTACAACATCTTCCGTTTCGATTTTCAACCATTTGAAATGGTCTGGTAACTTCTAGATTTGTGCGTGGTGTTAGGTTTTGCAATTCAAAACTTTAAAATCGAAAACTCGAATTTTGGATTTGTGGCATTTCCATGGTTTTCCATTTCAAGTCCTCAATTTATAAAGTGACTGTATGAGAGCGCGCCTCATGCTTTTCTTTTGAGTCATGCATAATCAAAATTGTTACATTTTAGTACGAATTGTAAAGAAAAATAGTTCTTAAAAGTTTATTATTATTTTTCTGAAAGCCATTATCAATACTTTACACAATTCACAGAAATATATTAGTTTTTTTTTTACTACACGCAAAACAAACACCAAATGGAATGTTTAACGAAAATAAGAAAAAACCTTCTTTCTTCGTATTTTTATGTCTGGTATACTCTTCTGAGACGGATGTGTGAAAATTTGGCTACGAAATTTGAAACTCCCAGAGAGAGAGAGAGAGAGAGAGAGAGAGAGAGAGACAGACAGACAGACACACACACACACACCAAGACCAAGACCAAGCTATAAAAAGCGTGATAATAAAAAGAACAGTTGGTTGACACAAACGTAGTGTTTCACTTCCAATATCTTCGAGCCATGTTTCTTTTCCCTTCTGTTTTGCATGTCATAATGTTCAAGCATTTGTGTCTTTGAGTTTATGATGAGCATGTTGAAGGGGTCATATCAATGTGGAAGTCGTCGTCACGGCAAATGCTGTGTCGTCGGTCTTTCACCTGACCAACCAACTATGTATGTGACTGTCATTCTCAGGTTTTGTTACATCTTCTTTCAAGCTCATATCCTCCAAATTTTTTTTTCCTTCTTGACGTCACCCAAGAGGAAAATATGTGACGCATCCATATACTCACTGCCCGTCATGACCTGAACTAAAAGAAAGATCAAAATTCATGCTACTAGCTACCAATTGATCGGTACATTAAGTCGATATCATAAAATATCGAAATATTGTTACTAGTAGTGATGCGTAATTCGGTGGTATAGCGCGTCTCCGGGAAGCTGATTTCCACTCTGCGACTAATTTTTGTGTCCAACTTTCAAATCTGTTCTTTTTGTGTAACAACGAATTGGACATCTAATTTATTTGACTTGAACGTTGGTGAAAAACTTTAGTCTACAAGTAGCATCTTAGGGGAGGGTATTCACAGGAGCTGACGTCCGAAATGCAGGCATACGTCTAAATCATTCCCAGTTAATAGACAAGTGCCTTGAGCAACAACGTAGGATTCCTGACAGGTCTGTTTGTCGGTATATACCGACACCAATCGGTATATAGTATTGATACCAATTATGTTCATTCACATTAGAATCAATCGGTTATGGATTTAAGAATGATATTTAAGTTAAATTTAATTAATTTCAAAGTTATTTATTGTTTTAATCACAAAAAGTTATTTCGCTTATGATTTATAATGTATATTGAATTTTTGGTAATTCAGGATTTCACTGTTAGATGTCACTACTTTGAGAGCTGGAGTTTCAGGTGTGTACTAATGGATTGATAAACGATTACTTAAACTTATATAGTTCATTATCAGCACAAAAGTGTAGCTAATTAACTTTTATCGCGTTATATGGTTACTTGTTGATACAAATGCATAATTACTTATAGAAATAATATTGTCACTATTAAATGTATTGTGCATGTACGTAAGAGGCCATGTTGGGTTTCTTGTAGTTAGAGATACCTTGTGTAAAGACAATTCTTTTTAATAAACAATGTTTTAATCTGTAACTGAATTTTATTCAGTGGAAGCTTTGGACTGGCAGCTGAAAAGCTCCGAAGCATTGAATATTGATTTGCTCTATAGTCTTGGTTTGGGTCGATGTAGCCCCACTATAGGTAGACTTGGGGCACTAAGACTGACTATCATAAGCACTGTTTCTTTAAAAAAGATTCGAGTTCGAATCCATCAACGCCCTGAGATGTTACGAATATGTTAGAGGCCTTCTTTACAAATTGAACCACGCAGCGACAACATTAATATTGGTAGGACCATATAAGGAACGAGAAGGACCCATTACATGTTTCGACTGTGAAGAAAGACTTCACAGTTACGAAAAGTGCCCATTATTAATTGAAACCTGCGTACACTTAACTGTGTGCGCCGAGGAGGGTAATATTTCTGTTGCAGTACTGTCTTGTTCATACTGTTAACATTATTGCAACAAGTTATACGTTTAATTACCTTTCATTAAATAAACTTCCAACAAAGAGTTCGATTGACAGAAAAAAAAGTAATGCCGTCCTAGTGAGCTAGTTTATTGTCCGAACAAAATAAATTCTTAGCAATTTGGGTGAATAAACCCTTATTACAGACAAGTTAACAACCCCATTGTGTTAGGTGGTCTCTCACTGAGTAATGAAAGACAAAGATCTGGTCTACTACGTGCTCTTTTAAACATATTCAGAAGGGATTTTGCCAGCTTTTTTAGTTTGGGGGGTTGTAAAGCCAAATTTAGGGGGGGGTGTAAGTTGAGTTTTGCAGCCACTACTATTAATTTTTTAACAGTGAAAAATATTTGTGAAATGTGCAGTGTGCTGTACTATTTGACACACCCCATTAGGGGAGTTGGGGGGCGGGGGTCCTGACAAAATTCCTTATATGTGGTATTTCGGAAGTGTGACTTCTAGAATCGAAGTCACATTTGACTTCGAAGTTGCGAGCACACCTAGTGAATCTAGCGGCCAACTATGTTTCCTGTTTCTTTCTAAACCTTTTTTTCCGAATTAGATTAAATATACATATGCAATCCTTCATTATTCCGAATTCTATATCGCACTCTCGAACAAATCGAATGCAGAGAGAGAAGAGAAAAACAGCTTTTTTAGCTTGCTGCGCATATCCACTCTTTGTCGATGTGGTATTCTCAATTTTCTTTGTAGTATTTCCTTCACTAGTTGATAAACTGCATATAACATTGATATAATTGTATACTTAATGTTAGCAAAGTGTGTTAGCATGTTTTATCGTTGTAGAAATATATTGTAAATCGTTTAAGTATATCGAGTGATTGAACCAACCCTTCGATCTTTGTATTAAAGAAGTTTCAGTCGATGCAGACAAGGCAATTTGCTCACAGGTGATCATGCTCAGCCTTGATATCAGGAACGTGGGCCAAAGCGAGGGAATCCTCCTCTCTTTTGATCCATGGTACAAGGTGCCCTTGAAAACTTTTTTTTTTTTGTTCATCTCCTCTCTTTTCATATTGCAAAACCGTGGCTGATTGGCTACTCTAATTGTGGACTTTGTTGTTAGCTAGAGAAGAAATTCTCAAATCTTTTCCCTTTTTTTTTTTCGGTGAAAGAACGAAAGATTATTTTTTTTCTGTCCATTCATCAGGTTTTTCCAAACCACATCTCTGCAATGGAATGCTTTTTTTTTTCTTCTTAGAAAATAATGATGTATTTTGATACCTATTATAAATTGAAAATTAGAGAAGGGTCTGTCCTTTATATATAAAAAACGACCGTAACTTGCTGGTTTGGTGGAATGCGCACAGCATTTTGAAGGCTGGTTTTGTTGTGTACATTGTGGAGCCTTTCGCTATTGATATTGGAGAAGTGAACTTTTAGAAAGCTTAACTCAAATTGTCAAGATGATGGGGCGAAGAGACCTGAAGGACAGAGTCCAAAAGGATAAGAGATTTTTGTACAAAAGTCTCGTTTGTTGTGAGTCAGTACATTGACGAAACCCTGACATAACATCCCAATTGTTGTCACAAAGATTGTAAAGGCTGTCCAAACCAAGCTGTTCTAATAGAGGACTGTTCTATTTCGCCAAGATCGTGAAGCCAAATGTCTCAGCTTAGTCCCACCCAGTTAGTCCACTTACTCCAATCAAAATCAATGTTCTCGTCTAACAAAGATCGCAGCAAGCTCTGTAGTTGTCTGCTAACCAATCAGGTGTGTCGCCTTGGTCGTTGCTCAGTTGTTTTTTTGGCTTCACTCTTTCGCTGCATATGAGATAGCTACAAGTATATCCTGTATTAGAACATCTTGGTCCAAATATAGAGGTTGTGTCTGCACGTTGGAAAATCAGGGATAAGTAGAAAAAAGAATATGGACTTAATTTGAGAATGTTAAATATTTTGCCCCCCCCCCCAAAAAAAAAAATCCCGCCATGGCATGTTAACACAGAAAACCCTGTCGGTAATGAACCATACATATGTCTTCTTGATCTCTAGTGGTGGAGTTTAGTGGCGCAGACCAAAAATTGTACGTCAGTCTTGTCTTAGTAAATAGGCGTAATACCGGATATGACGTGAGGGAGTGAGTGAAAAGGAAAGAAAGTCTAATCTGCCTGCGCTTGCTAACGTTCGCTCGACATTAAGTGACATTGAAACATGTTGAAAATGCAAAAAAGAAGCAAAAGGTAGTATTTTTTAAAAACAAGTAGCAACAGGAAAAGGCAGTTTTTTTTTTTAAGAAAATGAGAAAGATGTTGACCTGTTTGGGAATTGACCCCCCCCCCCCCGTCCCGGAAAGCGATCCGAAGCTTTAACGCGTACACTAGCGTGCCAGCTGCAAGCAAACACTCTCGAAAGGGCCTCTATGAAAGCACACATTCTGTAATTGACCAACGTGACTCATACATAGCAGGGTGATTGTTTAAGTTACTTTCAAGATTATTTACGCCGGCGAGACAGACCCAAAAGTTTTTGACCACCTTTTAATTTCGCTTTGCTCGTCTGCCTGCCAATCCGTCTATAATCAAAGTAGGTAGGGAGAAACTGATTCAGATTTGAATTTGCGATTTATGTGGTTCTTAAACTGGTAAGTCCTTTTCTTTCAGTTAGCTTTTATCATTTAGAGCTGTGCGCGAATAATTGAAATAATTTCCATTAAAATTTTAGAAGCTTCATCATGAACTGTACAAGTTAAATGTCCTCTCTCCGCGCAAATCTTGCAAAAGGTTGAAAAACGTACGTGCTTTTGGAGATATTTTAGCCATTTCCGAGGCTGCCAACACTGTTCCATCCTAACTCCATTTGAATTTTTGTAATGACCAACAAGTGACGTTTTTTTTTTCTTCCCGGAAATTATTGTACTCTTGTTTTCACACGCATACTTGTTAAGGTCACCACAACCTACGTGGCCATATCCTGAATTTTCTCACGGATCACTTCCTGTCCGTTTGTCCGCATTAGTTTACTCTATTCCGTTTGTCAAAAATCCTTTTCATTTTCCCCTGTTTTCATATAATTTAAACTACATTAATGTTCATGGGCGGATTTATGGGGGGGGGGATTATCCCCAGTCTTTTTAGAATGAAAAATTTTTTTTTTTAACGAAAGCTTTTAAAGTGTTGCCCCCCCCCCCCCCCCCAGTCTCTTCTAATTCCGTCCATGCATAAGCTTTCGCGTTCATGGAGAGGCAGGAACATTGCGTGTATTCAAAAATTGCGTCGTGGTATGAAGAATACCGTAATTTTTTGGTAGTAATATATTCACGGAAGTCTAGCAATTATTTAGTCTATGGTCTAGCATTTAGTTTCTAGTTAACTTATATTTATGAACTAGATAAACACCCTTTAGGCTAAGCCTGACACTCGCTGTTCCTCAGAAATGTCACGACTTAAACATAACTGCCTGTCTGGCCCATAAATATAATTTAAATAAATAAAAAAATGCTAGTTTTTATACAGCTCCCGCAGTACTTCGTCACTGTGCTGCAGAAGAAAACTAATGCGCGAAGGTAGTTGCACATATCCAGAGTTAGAAAGAAAATAATTTCATTGAATACTGCACAAGAATAATCGACCTTTGCATTTGATTTCTGCTAACGTAGAGAGTGTGAGTTATTAGCAGCATCGAATCGAGGTATTTTACTGTGTGATCATGTGTTGGACAAAAGAAAGAAAAAGAAAGATGGGTGCTGGAAAGAGGAAGGTCAGAACCTGTCTTGTGAATGACGTTCAAGGAAGCTTGTCTCATGTTACTTCCTTGCTGTTCCTCTGTTTGACTTATTACTGAATGGATGGCTTGACTTGTGTGACCTTAACAAGTACTGCCAATTGTGTTCCTCAAAACGTGTTACATTGCTTTTATCAGGGGCGGATAGACACAGCCAGAAGAGCCCGGGCGGCTCATTTGTTGGGGTCCCATCATCAATACTTCAATTTCCATAGCCACTTCAGTTTTTAAAAATCTATCTGTTTACAGAATGAGCACGGATACACCTGTTTGCAAACCAATAATAACGTGCAAAAGAAATTGAAACATACAAACACTATACTGGAGATTCAGTGTTTTGTAAACCATTGCTTTTAGAGGCCACTACATCTATAATATTGTTAGTTTCTAAAATTATTAACAGCAGGAGAGTAGCCACGAGCGGCACAAGGGGCCGTGCCCCCCAAATGAAAATTGGGATAATACAGTACGCACGTAATCGAACTAGTCAAAATAGTATCCAAATGTGATTGTTAAAATAGAAACACTTCCTGTTTTCAGGACACTTTTTCGCCCGGAAGGGATTGATTGAATATCAAGTTGGGTTTGTGTGCTCTATTAACATATCAAAGTACAGTAGACTCTCGACTATCCGGCCTAATTTTAAAAGAATATTGTCTTTTTTTTAAAAAAACGTACGTTTTACGTTAATGTTTACTTATTTTAAACATGTGACTAGATTCATACTGCACTGTGTACTTGGATTTTTGCACTTATTTTTTCTGTAATATTTTTTTTAAAACGCATGGTACAGTACATAAGAAATATTTATAAAGTACTGCCCTGTACCAAGAAGTCAGAAAAAAGGGAATAAAAGCTGGTTTTGGTATAAAAATGGCGTTTCTAATGGTATGGGTGAGGCAGGAAGTGAGTATTTATAGAACTCCGGCGTGCCCTTCCGCCACATTAGGCCGGGTAGTTGAGACTCTGCTGTATGTTGAAGGTTGATATATGCTTTCTTAATTCTTAATGACTTTTTGAAAATCCAAAAATACGCATTTTATGCATATTGCAGGCCCAGTATCTCTGGTGGAACAATTTTTTAAAGGTCATTTTTTCACATGAGAAGCTATGGTAAAAATTTGAAGATAGCTACAAATGCTTTCTTAAAATCAATGAGCAACTGGTGAAATGTATTATTGCATTCTTTTTTTTGTAATTGAATATGTGAAGACGAAAATCTAGTCTAACGTAGAAACTCTCTTCCGAATCTGCATTAGTAATCTCCAATTATTTCATCTACGTATACGCTTAGGTATGTTAGCAAGATGGTACTCAGTTCTTAATATCATGTTGGAAGTAACGAGATTCTGCGGTAAATATTACATCAGTCCTCGTCCCCCTAATAAACCGGAACTATTCCTGAGGTGTTTTTCATTCTTTTGTAAGCTCCTCCTTGCGGTATGATTACGTTATGTTCCAACAATCACTCGGAAAGCCAAGAAGAAAAAGGTTTATTAAGGAACGTAGAACTTGTTCGTGCTATCTCTGTTAAGCTTGAGTTCGTAGTATATATATTCTGTGAAACCGTTAGTCTCGCCGCAGTCACTATTTTTAATTGTTCTTCGCTTATGGCATTTCCGGTCATACTACACATGCTTAGAATCCTAACTTCCTATGGTCAAACCATCCATATAAGTGTGAGGGTTTGGAAACAACTTCTGGTAAATGATTTCTTTCTTTCCTTCAAAGGATGAGGAAGTCTTGTTATTGGAATCTAGTGGAACAGGAAGAAAAGTCGTGTATGTTCACAGAAGAAATGAACATCATTGTAAACATTCAGTAAAATTAATCTGTTTATACAAAAAGAGTGCCGGTAAATATTTATCTTTCTTGAAAGCGTAAGAACCGGTTATTTATAGGAAAAGAATATACAGGGTAGTTACAAAATCTGGACGCAAACTTTGCAGATGAATTCCAGACACGAGAACAAGAAAACACATCTGTATCAAATTCCGATTCAGTTGTCGAGATTACAAAAGTTTAAACGATACAAAAAAGAACTTTAATTTCTTTGAAGTTAATTTGTATCAATACGGGAAGTTGTATTGGGAAGTTAAAATGTGATGTCATCAGGTTGTAAGTGATGCCAAGCTGGTATTTGTTTCAAATAGCATTAGTTGTCGAGCCAACGGACAATCTTTCAGAAAGCAGACGGCATCGGCGTATTTTAATATCCCATCCCATTGATTTATTGCTGGTTCACTTCAGCACTATTGCCAGATTTTCTGCATGGATGTCATCCCCCCCATTTTTTTTTTTTATAAAAAGTAAATACATGATTTAGAGAGGTCAGCGACATACAAACATACACGTTACAGGTCGGTATTAAAAAGGGCTTCAGAGTTTTTCCTCTAGTATACTGACATGTTTGGCAACTGCGAGTGTTCGAAAATTGCATTTCCAGAACGAGCTCAGTGGCAGAACGTTGGTGTAGCAATCTGAAGGTCGTGGGTTCGATCCCAGTGGCCTGCCATCCTGGCTGGTTTTCCTGTCCTGTCATGCCAGGCCAATACCGGGATGGTACCTTCAACATAGACCCCGGCCAACACCTTCCCGAATCCTCTGTCCTCCCCTATCCCGACTTGAGCCTTAAATGCCTAAAGGCCTCAAATCAAATTCAAATTCAACTGCATTTCCAGTGTCCCAGGACTGGTGGCAGTCATTATTTTTTAACTTGACAGTCGGGGGCGTGGAGGTTATCTGAAATACTGTTTGGGGTGTAATAGAAGTGACGTGACTGTACATTGGTTTATTGCATATTTGGAATCCCCTGGTTATGCAAAAAAATTCCACTCTTTACGGATTACAATACTGAGTTTACAAAAACTGTACTAGCAATTACCATATATTTAACGAACTTATATAGCATGTGAGAAACAAATTGAAATGTTTCCGGTTCGAAGGACATTAGTTTCCAAATATCGGAAGTGCTAAGTATGAATATAAAACATTGTTTATTTCTCTCTTGACATGGTGTTACATTTCTAACCGTTGAATACGGGCGCTCTCCGACGTGTTTGGAATTCCTACATGGCAATAATCACTGTCCAGTCACTTGTGATGAATGCTGTTTTATATTCGTTAAGAAATCCCAAAGTGAAAACGAAAGTTCCAAGTGAAAGTTCGATTAATCGTAATGTGGTCATGAACGTTTATTTAAAGCATTTGAATTGGCTTGTTGATTATATTTTTATATGGTTATTTAATTATAATTATGTATATGTTTTTGAACTCAGTGAAATTAATTGATAACGTAATTTCTTCAAGTACTTGGGAGGGGGTGATAGTGTTCTTTCGATTAAGGCTTCCCTTCTTTCTAAATTGTAGCATCTTTTTAATATTGAGGTATAATATCCACTTGGATCGAGTGACAGTGAATTCTAGGTAGAACTCTACTGAAATAAAGTACGAATCTTATCGTTAACCGTGTTATACTCCCAAGTGATTTTAAATTTAAGAAACTTTGGTTCAGGCCGAATGGATGGTGAGATGAATTGATGGAATGAAGAAAGTGGGAGGAAACGGGAGCACCCCGAGTAACCCCCCCCCCCCACACACACGGTGTTTCTCCACCACAGAGTCCACATGGCATAATCAGGGATCGAACCGACGACCCCACGCACAAAAGATGAGCGCTCTAGCAGCTGAGCGACTGCAGGCCACTCTAAGGTTAATATAAAGCAAACATATCCAACTAAAGATGGCAGCACTATCCCCGTATATGTCTAATGTATTTTTATCGTACGAAATTTCAATGCTACTCTTACAAATTCAAGCCGAGAGAGTTCAATTTTTCAGGGAAGAAAGTTCATAACCTATTCAAGAGTTCACTTTCTTGTTCGTTGTTGAAAGAGCTTCATTGTTATAGGTTTCGGTATCCATAACAACAATGAAGCGATTTCAACAATGAACAAGTAAGAAAATGAAAAATATCAGCACGGATTGTCTGCATCACATTATTGTACTAAAAGGATGTAAACATACTTATTGTATCCGAATTATATATATATTTTTAAAAATCTTAACAACTCACTTAGCTCTACTAATTCTGATTTGACTCCATTCAACTATGAATCAAAATGGCTGACACTAAATATCTCTAATTTGACAACAATGGAGTTTTCTTATTTTATAAACTTTAAATGTCAAATATTACTACACATGAGAATTCAAACTTATTCTTGATGTTATTTATCGTATGTAAAACTGTTTTCCAATAACTGCTTGTCAATTATTGTGAAGCCATTTAGTATAACCAGACAACTGAAACTGGCACTAAAGAAGGCTCTCTATATATGAAATGGTAATATGGCGCAAATTTTATGGGAGCTACTGTAGCTTAGTTGGTAGAGCGCTCACCTCTGGTGCTAGGGGTCGTCGGATCGATCCCTGCTCATGCCATCTGGGCTTTGTGGTGGACAAACACCGTGTGCGTGGGTTTTCTCGGGGTACTCCCGTTTCCTCCCACTTTCTTCATTCCACCAATTCATCCCATCATCATGCCATACGGCATGAGCCATAGTTGCCTAAAGGCTTTAAAATAAATTCAAATTCAACAAGAACTCTTGATTTGGTTATGAACTGTCTTCCCTGACAGTTAGAACTCTCTAGGCTTGAATTTGTAGTAGCAGCATTGAAATTTTGTGCAACGATAAAAATACATTAGACATGTGCGGAGATAATGCTGCCATCTTTAGTTGGAGATCGTTGTTTTACATTAACCTTAAGTGAATCGTCTAATATATATGTCTCTATGACTGCATAAGACATGAGTAAGTGATCATCACACAATTGAATCCTTTGCCTTCTCTGTACCATTATTTTTTATTGTTTTTATTTATTTATTGAGGTCAGGCACGTACCCAGAAGTTGATTTCGGGGGAATCTGAGGTCTGTCTGAGTGTGACATTTACGTAAAATGCATATAGTTTTACCAAAATTGATACTAATTTCACAAAAAAAAATCAAAAAAAATCTGAGTTTCCGAGAAGGTAGTCCGGATCCCCAGTGCCCCGCTCTGCGTACGTCCCTGGTTGGAGGGACAATTTTGGCTACAAACAGAAAGCATAAAATTGTCCGTGTTTCTTCCAGACAAATCTTCCGGGAATAGTTTATGTATAATCTTTGCAGTGAATGTAAATGATACGAGATATCTTCAAGGTGTATTTTTCATGCTCTTGGTAGCAGTAACATTCCCTAATCATTCCCTGAAAGAAGCACTCTGTGTAAAACAACATAAAAACGCTTCAAAAAGAGAAAGAAAATGTTCAAATGAGTAATTTTAAGAGGGATCCAGTTAAGTTTATGTAGTACCACAAATAATGTTAATAAAACTGTTTTTCTCTTTTGTTACAGCAATATGCCAGGAAACGAGGCGATCAAGACTCGCTGCTTGAAAGTATGAATTCTAAATATTACTACTACACAAGAACAAAAGGATTATTCAGGATATGCTACCCAAAGGAAAGACCGCCAACAGGTATAGTGATTTATACTTTCTTTGTCGTTGTTTATGCATTTGGGAGTTTATTATGTCTTCCATCAAGAAAAAGCATAATTCTCAATAAATCAGAAACTGAATGAGAATTTCGTTTGCGAATAATTGTTTCCAACAACATGGTGGATATCAGAAGTGAAAACACGATGTCATCAGGTGGTCAGTGTTACCAACCTGCAATGATGATTTTCAAATCGCATTACGTCATATTTTGTATGATAAACATACGTAAAGCACGCAACTCAGTACACGATCTCGTACATTTTTTTTTTAGATATTTAATCTCATGCCTCATCAGTTGTTTGCAACACTGCGGTGCGTGCTTTGCGTATATTATCATCACTAGATTTTTTTTATTTATGGCCTTTAAGCTGGGTTCACGGAGAGGAAAAGATTCGAGAAGGTCTTCACCAGACCCTATGTTAAAGGTACCATCCTGGCATTTGCCAGTTGTGACTGAGAAAAGCTCATGGAGAACCTGTCAGGATGGCCGGCCGCTGGGATTGAATACGATCTTCTGGATGTTACGCCAATGCTCTATCACTGAGCTCGGCAGCTCGGTATGATCACTAGAGGATGCCAAATACACAATAATATGACGTAATACCTTTTGCAACATTTGAACGTTATTTCAAATTTGGCAACTCTGACAATCCGGTGACATAGTGTTTTCACTCCTGATATCAATCATGGTGCGAGAAGCAGATACCCACAAAAGAAATTTTAATTCAATGCGACGTTCTTCGTTTGTTCATTTTCTTCTTTTTTGTTAGGCGTCGACTCCAAATTGGAAACGATGTATCTTCAAAACAAAGCGGAATTTCAGCCGTATTCATAGAAGATTTTTTACTTGTTCCAATGTCGGGAAACAACCAACCCTTCCCCCCCCCCCCCCCGAATTTTGTTCTGAATTGCCCTGTATTTATTAAATTGTGGTAAAGCGTCCCCATTCCCTTCCTCTGAGTGGACCATTAACTTGTTCTTATAAACATACGTTGGGTTTGGTTTTCTCAGCGATTGGTCACTGACCGTTTGATTTAGTTTTGCTCATTAACAAAGGGGGTGGTGGGAAGAAACAAAATCTTCAATAACAAAATTCTTCACTAGGCGGAGATGATTATCCCATTACAATACGGAACTTGATAGGAAATATTTGTTTTATTGTTTTGTGGAATATCCTGTCCATACATAGATAGGTAGGTAATAAAAATAAAATAACACTTGCAAGCTTAAATTACATATTGTTCGCTTTGTTATTTCCTTTAGAGCGTTAGTAATAAAAACAAAATAGTTCAAGTGCATTTTTCTGTTCAGATTTATTACGTATTGTAGTGTACTACTCTTGTATTTTCCGCATTGTCTTAATCTTCTGGAAAGGAAGGTAATAAGCTACGTATCACTAAACAGTTTGTGTGGTCTGTATATGTTTTTTTTTTTTCCTTTAAATCTTTGCAGGATTTTGTTTTTCAGTGTTCAAATGATTGAACACCTAATAATTATTATTCTTGTCGGCAACACTGTCAGAGGATAATAGCAACCAGTAGACAAAAAGAGAAAGACAAAAAAAAAATCTCACGTCACTGGAGTGGAAGGTAACAAGCGAAGCACGAAAGTAATTTTGTTCCGAGACAGCCTACCTACTACCTACCTAACCTGGTAAAGGAAGAGACGAGTTCTTCGGAATGCTGCATGGCCGGAGGGTGAAATGTCAACAACCTTCTCTTGGTAAAAAAGAATTTTTGCGGCCATTTTTTTTTTCTCCGTGTTGCCAAATATGCGGTTGTCTTGGGAGGGGAGGGGGGATATCGTCTTTGGCATGTCGGGATGATGACCATGCAACAACATACCAATGAAATCACCACAAAATAAATTGCGCTTTCACAAAAGCACATTGTTTAAGGGTTACGTGTGTGCGGTTTTTACGTCGTCTATTTCATACTTCCTGCAAAGAACATGTTATATTGATCCAAGAGAATTCTGTTGACAGTGCATGAGCAGTGCAGTGCAAAATGCTATTATTGACCAGAAATTGTCTACTTATTTTTACAAAATACCGAGTAATGCTCAGATTTCAATCAGTTACATATTAGAAGAATTGAATTTTATTTCAAGTCGCCCTTAGGCAACTCTGGTTCAGGACGAATGAAAGATGATGGGTGCATTCCGAGAAAACCCATGCACACAGTGTTTGTCCACCACAAATATCACTTGCCACGGGAGGGATCGAACAGGGGACCTCACACACCAGAGCTGAGCTATACCACTGAGCCACCACGGCCTCACATAGTAGAGCTGAATAGTAGGGGTGGAAAGGTGAGGGTCCACTTTCGGGGGACCACAGTTTGCGGAACACTGCAGTAGAGTATAATGTACTTACTTACTCTATGGCTTACGGTTTTCATCACAAGCACCTACTTCTCGAAGACCCCTAATATTATCTTCCCAACGTCGTTTCCGTGTTCTAACAGTCTCTTCCCCTCCGGTTTACCAACTACGATGGAATATCGTGTAGTCAGTAAATAATGAAATAAGGAGATACTGTATTGGCATATTGAATCAAATATGTATACAGTAATATAGTGACTATGAAACTATCACCGAGCTGCTGTAGCTCAGTGGTAGAGCGTTTTGTCTAGCATTCGGGAGGTCATTGGTTCCATCTCAGCGTTTTATCTTCTCATTTTCGATATATCGAATCGATATCAATATTTAGATAATATCGATATTTCGATCATTTAGTCGATATTTCGGTTCCGTATACGTTCTATATATATTTCGATAAATTTAGTTCGATATAACGATACAAAGTTTAGTTCGATATAACGATACGATGTTTTAGTTTGATATTTCGATATCGTAGTTCAGTATTTTTATAATTCGTCAGTAATCAGTTTGCTACTTCGATTCGATATTTTAATGTTTCGGTTCGAAGTTTGATATCGTTAAATCTATGTTCAACATTCAATTTCAAATATCGAAGGAATATAGCTCTTGCTAATTGATCTACCATTTTAAGAGAGAATGTCTTACAAGTAGAAACATCAAATTAACTTTTCCAGAATAAATTAATAAATAAAGTGTCTGCAGAAGACTTACGAAAAACAAGCAATAATTACGTATTACAGTATTTTATAGAAATATTCTAGATAGGTAATACTTGTTGAAGTCACTGTAATAGTAACACACGCTAACGTTATTTTTCTTCCATGAATTATCAATAACAGTTCCATAAATATAATTTACTAATATTTGGCACCTAGACTCACACCCCCGTTGTGCAGTAGTGATTTTCCGTTAGTTATGGAGAGGTTCGCGAGTTTGAGCCCCGCTGCCGCCCATCTTGACAGATTATCGACGGTATTTCTGTTCCACGAGGCGAGTGTCTGGATAGTATTTCAAGGCCTGACCTTCTCTGACTCAGGCCTCGATAGGGTAAAGATATTGGAAGAAAATCAACCAGGTATTCACCACCTTCTCTGGCTCAGGCCTCGATAAGGTAAAGATACTGAAAATCAAACAGTTACTAGTTTAAGTGTACCATCCCGGCATTTGACTGGTGTGACTGAGGGGAGAAAGACAGGATGGCAGTCACTGAAAGACCTTGCAATTGCTAAGCCACTGCTCTACCAGTTGAGGTACAATGATGTCACCAACCGGCCGTGGCTCAGTGGTTGTCTTTCGAGAGGTTCTGGGTTCGATCCCAGCGGCCGACCATTCTGACAGGGTTTTTCCTCAGTCATACCAGGCAAATGCGGGGATGGTACCCACAAAATAGGCCCTGGCCGTCTACCTACCAACATCTCCCGCAGACCGCACTCTATCCTGGCCTGGACCTCTGATGCCTAATGAGTAAAAATGGTGAATAGCCGGATCAGTAGCGTGACTTAACAGCGCCTCAATTCCAGTAATTCTGAATTATTAAAACATGTGCATAAAATTGTATTTTTGGTGATAAGTGTCTTCTTTCCTATTCATTATCTTGGTGTTCTGATGTAAAAGAAAGTTACTGTAGCAGCTATTAGCTTACTTGAAGGGAGTAGGGGAGAAGAAATAAACATTTAGAAGAAACACATACCGTGTTTTAACATTGAAAAATTCCCGCTAAGCTTGAAAGTTCACTTGAGTTTTTTGCTTTTCAACTGCATTCCGCTTTGAACCCTTGAGCACATTTTCTCTTCATCGGCAGAAATTATTTCCAGTATTTCGTCAACATCTGACACGAAGTTGTTTTGTACTATTTCTCCTGCACATTTCTCTTTCCAACAAAAACTAGGAAGTGTGGCAATGAACCAGAACTTGTTAAAAAAAGAAAAGAAGCTTGTTCATTACATCCTGTAGAAAATAATGCAGAGCAATCTAATATTGGAAGAAAAATTAGTTTCTCAGCTGTTGGCGAAGAGACAGAAGGGGAGATTCTAAAATTCTTCCGATTTCTCTCTCTCTGCTGTTCAACTAATGAATCGAGTAATTTCTCTAGATGGCAGCACAATCAGTTTCTAGCTGCTGGAAGTTATCGCGAAATCAAAAAGAAATGTAGGTCTCTGTGTAACAGTTGATACACTTTCTGTGAGAGGAAGGTACTCGGATAATAACTTTTTTTTTTTTAATCGCTTTCCTTCTCACGATGCTCCGGTATGAATCACTTGCCTCACCTTTTGACACGGCCTAAGATATATATACTTTTTTTTTCTCTTATGCAAGAGAATATTCCCACCAGCAATCTTCAAGTTTAAAAAGAATTGTGACAACGAGTCGTCTTTTAAGAAGTCAGTGTGGCCAGATAGTAACGGTATTTCTCAAGATTATGTACTCCCGTTATACTCGTTGTCGCCGCACGCCAAGTACGCCTCGAAGCTATACTTTATAATCTGAAGCGGTATTCCATTTTTTGTTTTAGACTTCGGTGAAGGTGACTTGGATTCAACACCCTCTGGAGAAAACATGTCAGTAGTAACGTATATAGAAACGCAAAGAAGAAAAATAGTTCGGGTCTTTACAAATTACAGTCAGGTTTGTAATCAAGCGTTTACAACCAGGGCCTAGTTTGTAAATACTATCCCGACATTTGTCTGGTATGTCTTAGGAAAACCCTCAGTCAGGATGGGCGACTGCTGGGATTGACTATCGTAGCTTCCAAAATCGTAGAAAATATATATACAGAGAAAAAATGTTTCTTGTAGAACAGTAATTTTCAACAATTTTTTTTTCGCCGCCTCGGAAATAGTAGTTCCCAGGGAGCGGACCTTCTAGTCTGTGCTACTATGTACCATTAATCGCGTCCACTGCCCATCCCATACTAGAAAAGGCTGATCACACCAGCAGAAATCTTACAGTATGCTGACGTCAGATCAGTAGCTCTTGTATTAATCCATTAATTCGCAGCACACGAAAGTACCGCGACTCCCCGGTTGAAAATCACCTTTCTAAAAGTTGTTCCTCGGGGACTTCCCCCCCCCCAGATTAAAAGAAAAAGAAAGTACTTACTTATTTTGTTCCCTCACGTAGTACGATCAGGTGCTAAATTTGATTGACAAGTTTTATCTGCTGTCACGGACCTGGAAAACGTTCACTATTGAAAAGATAGAATCCGAGGGGGCTTGACCCACTTCAGCCAATACATCAAGTTAGCAGGAGAATCATTTAAAAATTCGGAACCATTCTGGCAATCAGATGTGAGATTAGTGTAGTCATAACAAGTGAGACCTGGACAGTATCTTGATGAGGTACTTTGATGATTATTCTTCCAAGATCAAGAAAGAAGGTAGGCCGTGGTATTCGCCTAGTGAAGCTGAAGAAAATCCTGAAAAAAAAAAACTTGCGTGCCTGCCTTACGAATACCGTTCCCCGACCGTAACCATTGGACCACGGGGCTGGGAACTTCTTTCTTAGTAACGAATGAACAAAATGTTTCAAAAGTGGTCGTCATAAATGTTCCTCCGACCAGGATACCTCGAAGAAATATTTAAAAATAATTTAAACCCAAATGTCACATGGCGATCGTCATAAACTATGTAATACAGGGTGTCCGGAAAGTACTGCACCAAACTGAAACCACTCATGGGGGTGGGGCTGGAGAGCACTTTGAAATACGGAAACTGTGGTTGAAATATCCTAGGGCACTACGTAGTTTGTATAAGATTGCGAAAACTTTTCTGTCGTACCCGCAGTTTGCAACATTGCGATGTATGCTTTACTATGTTATCACTAGAGAATACAAAATACCTAATAATACAACGTAGTGAAATTTGGAAAATTTAAACGTTATACCGGGTTGGCAACACTGATAACCTGGTGACAACGTGTTTTCACTCCTGATATCTAGCATGTTGTTAAAACAAATTTCCAAAAATGAAATTTTCATTCAATGCATTGAGATTTATTCATTTTCTTCCCATTGTTAGGCGTTGACTTTGGCCTATAAGTTTGAAACACTGTAAAACGAAGCGGAATTCGTCCCATTTTCATTTGAACTTTCGTCTATTATTGTCACTTCCGAAAGTATTGAACCTTTATCCCATTTTAAAAAAAAAAATATGAGTTGAGGTGGCAACAGTGTGCACGCGACCACTCCTGTGCATGGAAGGCTGTTTTCTCCTCTGTCAGTACATACACTTTTTGCATTTTCTTTGAGTGCTTTGCAATATTCCAGTGGTTTGATTTAAAATTAGACACCCATGTAAATTTTAATTGCTCACAGAGGCGTAACGTAACGGTTGGGTTCCGGACACGGATTCCCTATGCCGGCCGGGTGGTCGAGCGGTCTGCGGCGGTAGGCTATCGACTCAACGGTCCCGGGTTCGAGTCCCGGCAGGGGCATGGGTGTGGATTTTAACACTTAACAGCTAAGGGCAAATCGTGACGGGCCGAAGTCCAAAGTTACTAAACTGGCCCATATAAAAATAAAGTTTACCAAAGTTTTTACGGATTCCCTATCTCAAATTGCTCCCCAGTCCCAGCCCCACCCCTATGGGTAGTTTCAGTTTGGTGCAGGACTTTCCGGACACCCTGCACCTCAACAAATAATATAGAAGACACGTTGACTTGGCAGATCACAGAGTTGTTCCTAAGGATTAAATTTAAACACAGTTTGTGGTTGAAAAATGCAGCTTTGAAGGGATTTCTATGCTTCTTACTGCGCAAGCGCAATGTCAATTTCTTGTCAAGGAAATTCTTAGGTGGTAAACCGCTTATCCCAAACTGTGCTCAGGTACATTTTTTTAGGCAACATGTTTGTAATTTGTACTCTCAAACTACGCCTGTTTTGACATTTCTTCAGAGGAGCTGTGGAATCTCCAATCTTAATCCAGTCTGTGGAATTCACAATTTAATTTTTGAAACCATATATAGTTCAGTAAAACAGTCGTTCGCCCTATGTTAACTACAAGTAAAATTGTGATTATTTTTTTTCTCTTCAAACCCCAAATATCTCTGAGAAACCTAAATTACAGTACAGTCCTGTAGAAGAAAAAAAGGCGGGGGGGGGGGATGAGACGAGATTGAAAACAATCCTTTAAGTTCATTGAAATTGGAACACTTTGTAAAGTTGGATTTTAACACCTCTGAGAAAGAACTAATTACCAGAAATAGATTATTTCTCCCTTTCCTGTTCTTGCAATGGAAAAAAGTTCTAACGTTCTTCTTATGTGACTGAACTAGGAAATGAATTATTATCTGGTAAGAGACACACTATTCGTTGTTTTCGTGTTGACTTATGTAGGGAAGTGCAACAGTGTTATATATTTCTCTTCGTTTTTTTAAAAAAATATATATATTTCTAAGCGAAAGTCCGTGTATTGAACAAGGCTTCTCCCGTGGCTTCTTCATATCCTTGCGATTCCACAGACAAGTGTTTTTGGTGTCGTCGGCGTCACGCCCATTGCCCCTCGTAAGCTTCCCGTACATTACGAATGAGAAGGAAGATGCATCATGTTATTGCTTTATTCTTGAGGTTTCGTGATTTCCTGGAGGAGACACAAATTAAACGTAAAACAAGGCACTTCCCCCTTGTCAGAGTTTTTTTTTATGTGGTAAGTTTTATCGGGAGACCAAGTATATTTTTGGTCCCGAATATGTAAATGCATAAAATAAATAGCTTCGTTCATTTAAAAAGAGTGAGATAAAAGATTATTAATAGAATAGACAATGACGTGTTTTGACAGAATAATAATAATAAAAAAAAATCAACTTGATGGCATAAAAAATGGAAGTAAAACGAGATTTAGCTTAGGTTACCATGGTGGCCAGTCACTCATTCAGTACTTTAGTCTACATTTAAAGAGAGTCTCTGTCGTGGCATTTTGACATTTTTTTTTTAAATTTTAAGAAAATCAGAAACCAAAGACTGTTGACTATTACATACTCGTAAGACAAGACAGTTGTTACCAAGTAAAGGAAATCTTTCGATCAAAGCGCCTTATTACATTGAAAAGACTCCACCCTGAAGGATATATCCGATGGTGTATAGTTATAGTATATTTCTTTTCCTAGTATTTCCCAAATGTGATAGAACCTTCCTATTTTGAATTGGTGCATGAAATACTAGAGTTCGTTAATTCATGCAAGTAATGACTCAAACTCACGTAAATGACTGACTGATTCGTTCAGCATACCCCAAACTTAAGAAATAACTAGTGGATTTATCCAGTAACAAAAGCGTACGGAAATTACTGACTGATTTATTCACCTCAGACACAAACTCACCAAAATGACTGGCCGTTTGACTTCGCCAGTAACAAAACCACGGGGGATTGACGGAGTGAATCGTCCAGTAACACAAACTCAATGGGACCCCGGGGTATACGAGGGATTAGCGCTTTGTGTGCATTGATTACGGATTCAAGTCTCGCAGACGTGTATTGAATTGAGTGGATCGGAGCCCACTAAATCGAAGACTGTATATCCCCTCCTTAGAAAATCACTAACTCCTTTAGGTCGTTAATACCAGTTCAAATAAACTCAACGGCGATGATAGGCGGATTTATTCATCTATGAACACATCCTTATGAGAATCAGTAATAGATAACCCACTGTGTTGCAAGTAACGCGTAGATCATTCATGGATGGTATCAGTATTACTTTAGAGAGAGTTTAAGATTGGGTCTTAGCTGTGCATTTCTCTGCACTTTTCTCTTCACAAGTTCTTTTGAGGAACAGTCCAATCGTATCCTTTCGTCAACGTAACTGTCAATGAAAAGGTGAAGAAAGAATGCTTTTTTAAAAAGCCTTAATAGTTTTATTCACCCCTGATATCCACAGATATCATTGTCTTTAGTATCATCCGTGAAATCTTTCAAATAAGGAAATGAAGGTGTCTTTTCATTCTTTCTTTTTAAATAAAAAAAAAGTTACGAGCATGTTTCTTCACCGTTCACTGTTTGCCTCTCTGCCTTTGTTCTTACTTTTCGTGATTTGTGATGAAATAGCAGGAGACGTAGCCAGCCTGTAGCATCTTTGAACCAAGCCCAACTTTCCAGACAGTATACGAAGAAAGAAACCAGAACTGGTTTCAGACATTGCCTCTCATCTTGAGGGGACGTAATAAGACATCACCAGGAAGTTCATTCTTGATTGAATTGATCGCTGACCCAGTGTCAAATCTGTTTATAAGATTTCTCCTCGATTTTCATCCGTTATTATTTATTTTTTTTATTTTTGCCGAAAGCTATCTCTCTCAAATATATTCTGATAGAGTATATCGTCGGATACTTTAAAACCTTGCGAAATCGGCTTTTAAATAATCAAGGTGGAATTATTCCCTTTTGTTGAGAGAATGTATGATTTCTGAGCATAATTAGGGGAAACCTCAAACAATTGGTAATCCATTTAACTGGAGCAAGGTACTTTTTTAAAACAAAAATCGTCATACAAGTATAATTTTCGTGGGAAGAGAAAGCTAAACTTTTCTCTCTCTTTTTTTTAAATTGATTTATGTCCATGATATCAGAACCTCTTCGAAGTATTATACAAATATATTTTTTTTTTTTCATCAGATTCTTACCCGGACGTTAGGTAATATTTTTCCTTGCTGAACCTTTGTAATCCCGTATTCAGTTTGATTTTTTTTATTATTGAAGTGTGATACATTTAATTCGTCCCATGACATATTCTTGAATCAATCACATGTATGTGTATATTACGTACGTTGTGTTATAACGGTAAATGCATATTTATAATCCCTTCAAGGCTTGTGGAAACTGTAGGCTTTCTCTTGAAATTGGATACAATTCAGGTTTAGCAATTTATTCAGGCTCTTTTCTTTAAACGCACAGAATTTCATAGTGTTATTTTCTCTTGTTCTGTTTCTGGATTTTACTTGAAATCGTTTAAGCGAGAAAGTAATATCTGACGTTATGTGATCAATTCAAATGGACTACCAAGCCAGCAAATGGACTACATATGGCGTCCGAACGGTGTACTACACATGGCGACCGAACAGGATCTGTCCAAACAGAAGGATTGCTAACTGGAGTTTCCAAGGCAACAAACACGCTGTGACGTCACATTTAAACAGTTCATTTCCATTATGAAAACTTACATTGTTACAACGCTTTATAAAATAGTGACCAGCAACATTTTTGCTATAGCAGTGAAAAAATGAATGGGGAAGGTAGTAGTGTGACACTTTGGTGGAAGACTGAAGGGAAAATTACAGATCGGGATATTGATTCAAGGTACTATAATGGCATTTTGCTGTTGTGAACATAGAGGTACGATTTATCCTGACTTCACTATCCACTATATAAAGAGTTGGAAAACAACACCGACAAAACCACGTCACGAGATTCCTGACATGAAAAGAAGAAAAGTGTAAACTACCCGAGGGTGAACAAATTCTTCGTTTTGGCGTTATAAGGTGCCGAAAGTTTGGAAAAATGAACTGAAGAGCTGGATATTTCCAGTAGAATTAACAGTAAAACTGAATCGTCGAAGACAGACCTGTTATATATTCTTTAGAATTATGCAATAGATTGTCGGACGAGTTTTTAAAAATGTGTTGTTGCATAACAAACAGGAGTAAATTATGTATATTTCACCGAACGTTTTGTGTATCAGTAAAAATATACTCTGTCATTGTACTCTTGGATGGCGGTGATTATGTTTATCATCTTTACTTACACGGAAAGTCATCTTATTCATGCTCATTTCGACCCACATTTACTCCAGAGAATGTCTAGGAATCCCCAACTTCCTTTGGGGAATCTCTTTTGGATAGGGTTTGAAGTCTTTGAAGGTACTATAGCCCCTTAGTTCTGTTGTTAATAGTATTGGCAATATCAAGCTAATTTCCTCACGCTTTCGGCAACCTATAGCGTCGAAACGAAGCGTTTGTTCACCCTCCATGGTCTGTACTTTTTGTCTTATTTTCATGTCAGCAATGTCGTTAGGTGGTTTTGTCGGTGTTGTTTTGCAACACCCTGTAGTGTAAATTTCAGCAACCACTCACCCTCGGATCCTGATCTGGCCAGTCACCCTCCAGATCTGAACTGAGCCTCGACCTCCGTCGCCCTTATCCTTCAGCATCGTCGTTACTTCAGCTCTGATCTGCTCTACATCCTTTAGCGCGGAGTTCGCCATAACCCTTCGTGATAACCTCTGGAGATTGACAGTCTTTGGTTGTGACGTGTTTATCAGTGTTCAGTATTTCTAAGAACATTGTAGTAAACTTTATTTTATATGGGTCATTCTAATAATTTTGACTTCGACCCGTCACGTTCTAGTTAAAATCAACGATCACGAACATCGATGCCCAAGCCGAGATTCAAACCCGGAACCTTCGAGTTACTGGGTTAGCGCCCTAGCCTACACGGCTACCAGGTCGGCTTTAAGAACATGAGTAGGTACTGAAACCACGTAACATTATTGTTCATAACGTTTTGTCTCTTTTCTTCTATTTCAAGCTTTCAACCTCTCATGATGTATTTGGTTTCAAACTTCGGAAGAGCCTGTACTATTCTGAAACACGATAATTTATTTTTAAACCATGCTGATCCAAGAGTAGCCAGGACAAAGTTGAGTGTTTAGAACTTTTAGGGGTCAACCGAAGTTTAAACCATGAACTTTGGCTTGTTTTCTCAGTTTTGTTATATTTCGTTTCTGATAGGGAAAATGAAACGATGACTTTGTTTAGACGAACATCCCCCACGAAGGACACTTTTCTCTCCATGACTAAGTTTTCAAACACTTAAAAGATTTTAATAGTTTGACGGACGAGTTGAGCTTGACGTTGACTAGCCAACGTTTTCATGCTAGTCTAGCGAATAAGACGAAAGTAGATGGAACCGAGAAAAGTCGAAAGAGTAAAAAAAAAAAAAATTCATTCAGCCTTGCCACGAAACAATTTAATTCAACCTTGCTGTTTTTCCAACACGTGAGGTTATAGAATGGAATTAACTTTCTAATCATTCCAGTAACATTTCTTTTCGAATTTACGTGCTGGAGGAAACAAGAAAACGCATATCTGCGACCATGACCGGGATCAACTGTGGATATTTCTGAAAGGAAAAAAAATCGAGAGAAAAGAAAATTATTTACACAAAGAGACATATAAACACGTACACGCATATAGAAGAAGAAGAAAAAAAGACATGTTAGCTCAAGGATTACCGCAAAAATTCTTCGCATCTTCATTTTCGTTGTCCAAATGGTGGTTGATGATATTCTTGTGTTGACAAAAACAAGATTGTTTGCAAGAGCCATGTTTTCTCTTGGTATTCCTTCGTTCTTTGGTATAGATGCAAGGCTGAACCTTGGAGATGCAAACACTTCTTATTCTTCTCCCTTTCCCACGCTTGAGAAGAAACCAGTATTAGGTTTTTGTCCTCTTTTCCACGCATCAGAACGTGAAGGCATACACAACGAAATTGTTTTTGGTTTGGTTTGGTTTTCACCTCAGTTTTAGGGACGGTAAAAGAAGGAAAGATTATTTCTTTTTTTTTTTTTATTATCAGTTCTTCTATTTACTTTTTAACAACCGAATAACATTTTTCTTAATAGGCAGAAACTAATTTTCCTGATTTTTAGATCGGCTTTATTTCCTCATAAAACAGTTCATGCACTTTCTATTTGCGGAAATTCAGGTTGTATTCTTAATTGGGAGCTTCTGATATTGTATTGTCATCTTTTCTTTTCTTTTTTTTTAGTTTTGACGGATGTGGTTAATTTTCTTTTGTGTTGATAGTTTTTAAAATGAGATCTTGTAGATTTCTTTTCATGGTACTCTATGTGAAACGCACTGTATTTATCTTCGCCATTGGCCTGTGTCTCCGTGAATAATGGATGAATATTAAGGTTCTTTTCTGCACTTTAATTGAAGTGACCAAATGATCAAAATATTTGGTGTATATAAAGTACTTTCTTTGAATTGTCTTTTTTTTTTTTTTTTTTTTTTATCCTGACGCCTGTGAGTTTGTCAGGTTCAAATCTTGCCCAACTTTCACCGACTTTCCATTGTACGCTCAACTTGATACTTTATACACGTGCACAAGTCTGGTGACTTTTGGCGAGGCTTGCCAGACGTACCTTTTTGACCAGAACAGTTCCTGGGTTTTGAAGAGATGTCCCGGCGTCCTGTTTGGTTTCGTGTTTTCCAATACTTTTGTTCGTCTCACCGGGACAAAACATGAAACCAGCCAGGACATCATCTCAAAACCCGGAACTGCCCTGGTCAAACCAGTACGTCTAGTAACCCTACTTTTGGCAGACACGTACCCAGATTTTTCTTCTTGGGGGAGGGGGGGATGACTGAAAATCACTTCACCAATGCGAATCAAAAACTGCTGAAGTGCTTCTGAATTGTTTTGAGGAATATGATTTTACGTTTGCAAGTTGTTTCAGCAAGAAGGCGCCTGGAACGTGTTTGAATATATTTACACGCATCTAAAAAGGCGCTAATAGAATACACAAAACGAATTAGTTTTAGTAATTTTGTGCTCCATATTCTTGCGTGAACATTCAAAGACTTCATTTTTTAGTTACCTTTGAAACTTTACAAGAAAATACCGTAAAATCCAGCTTTTACACTAATTATTTGATAAGGTGTTGGTTAAAAAAAGTCATTTGGAAGCAGGTTCACATAGTTTTAAACTAATGGAGCACTTCCTTCTAGTATCAATGAAAAACTTGCAGCGTTTATGTTAAAATGGTTTTTACTTCAAGCTCCTCTAATTGCCAAAAGAGCATCACTGATATTAACAACAGCTTTGAACATGTAATTCGAAGAAGCAGTGAAACATTCGATTCCAACTGATCAATAAAAACATCCTGCTGGCTCAGTAATTTGTTGTTGTAATGATTCATGTGCATGCTTCTTTGAACTGTGTGAATATTTCACTTCTTCAAATGATACTTTCAAAGAAGCTAAAAGTTTGCTTCAGACCAAAAAGTTTTTAATATGCACTTTTTTTTTAACCACTAGACGTGTTTTCAGAGAAAAGAGGTTTTGTTTTGAAAGGACGAACATTCCGTCGTGGCTTAAAAAAAGAAAAAAAGAAATAAATTTGATGTAGACAGACGCAGTAAATTTCGGGGGGGGGGGGGGGGTTCCAGACACTCTCTTAGGTACGTCCCTGACGTTTGTTAAACGAGATTTCTTTGATTTCTGACGTTGTCTAATATTGAAGGAAAAGCAAACAATTTGAGAATCTTTAATATGAAGTATTATCAGACATTAATTACAGTAAAAATATTTAAAATATGCGTGTAGGAAATATCACTAAATAATAGGAAAATGTATAACTTGAAAAGAATTATATTACTCAAAATAAAAGCGTGGAGCTTGTAGCAAATACTGATGATTACTATTACGTAGTATTAACATCAATATTATCTTATACAAGCTCCATCCTTTTTTTAATTTTAATCTTCTTATTGTTAATGATAGAATATCCAAGCGTCCTACCAGAAGGACATTGCGTCCTACGGGTAGTACATACAGAAACTGAAAATAAAAGGTTCGTGTCCTGCTGACAGGACAATGCCTGGACGTTCTATCATTAAAAGCTGAAAATATATTTCTACTTTGTACTACATTTTGATAATTGTTTTGTGGTTTCACTCGTCAGCCTTATAATCAAGGGATTTCAGGTTCGATTCCCAGTGATGGACGGTAATGGAAAACCACAATCAGCCTATTTTGTCAGTAAAAACCCACCTAATCAGTAATTCATCATCGTCGTTGTGGTTTAGAATAATGTGGGAGACGACCTTCATTGCTTACGTAATTTAGAGAGAGAAGTGACGTTACTGTTCAATCGTGATTTTGTTAACAACACGAATTCCTCCATTCATTCAGTGACGTCACGTGCCGGAGAAAAGGGGTAAAGTTGATCATAACAAAATGGTTGTGATTTTGCTCTGTAACCATGAAATGGTAGGAGTGAAAAATCAGTCACAGCCATTTCGTTATTAGCGACCCCTTTCTCTGGTATAGGCAATTTCCCGTCTACCCCTTTTTCGATGATTAGTGGACTATGGAAAGAGGTAAAGAAGTGTGGATCACAGGTTATATTGTTTCACACCTTACGTTAACACCGGAAAAGTTGTTGAGTCCCCACCGGATATGGAACCGGCAACCACCTGCGTCAAAGTCTAGCCTGTTAACCATACTTAGAATTCAATCTGTATAAGTAAACGTTTACATGATTGGTCTGTTGCCATCGACAGATGAGGCCAAATAAGTTTCCACCACCTTCCCTTAGAGTTAAGATTTCTATCCGTACAAAACACTTTTATCACTGAGCGGTTGCTCACTGGTACAGCGTTGCCTCAGCATTCGAGAGGTCCTGGGTACAATCCCAATGGCCGACCATCCTGAGAGGGTTTTCCAGTGTTTTTCGTCACGGCAGGCAATTGCCTGGATGGTACCTTCAAATCAGGCCCTCGCCAATTCCTTCCCCTACCCTCTGACCTTAGTCTTTAATGCCTAAAGGGCATAAAACAAATTCAAAACACTTTACCAATATTATGTCAGCCATTTACTAACTCATCGATCCAGTGACATTAAAATATTGGAGAATTTTGAAATCCAATTTCAGTGCTTCTGTCATCATTGATCATCCATGGAAGTCACGAAAGAATTTATTTTCGTAGCGCATAATCTGCCGTCATAGTGTCGCGTCTGAAAGTTGTACTTGACCTGTGCATTAGACGTGAAAGAGAGGGAGAGGGTTTGGTGCAGGTAGGGAAACCATCAATATTTCGTACCGTATTTAGGTAAAGGAACTATGAACACATGTTTTAATGGCATTTGTAGACAATGTGAATGTATGTCAGTGTGCGTCTGTAAAGAAAAATGCTGCCTTGGTATAAGTATGGTTAGGTGGAAGCAGTACATCATTTGACCACCATTAAACCCCGAAGACCTGAACACTGCGAGTTGAAACTGTAATCAACTGAAGATTATTACACATTGGATGGTTGGTTGTATGTGACGCCATCCAACTATATTGCAACAATGTTACTGTTAACTTTTATGTTCGATGCCTCAGGGATCTTTGAAGCTATTATCAGTTTGGAAACATGTTGCACGGTCTTCTTCGGCAAACCTCCTGACCTTCATTCAAGAGATTCCTACGTTCTCCATTGCCTCCGTCAACTGTGTGTGCGTGTGGAGCAGCGTTCTACCCGAAACTTGGCCTAACTGCTTATATAGCCTTTGGTGTGCCTTGACAAACAAGTCCAAAGTATTCACGATTTGATCCTATGTAGTCAATGTCAATCTTACCATCTTGGCACCAGGAAATCACGTAAAAATTCTACACAGGAGACATCAGAGACATCTGTATCTCGTGTGTATGTCGATTTTTTTTATCAGCTAGGAATACAGTAGATCGATTTCCACAACGTTAATGTAAAGCAAAGATCTCCAACAGAAGATGGCAGCACTACCTCCGTATATGTCTAATATACTTTTTCCTTGCAGGAAATTTCAATGCTGCTCCAACAAATTCAAGCCGAGAGAGTTCAAACTTTCAGAGAAGAAAGTTCATAACCATTTCAAGAGTTCTATCCGTGCCATTTTTTTTATTTTCTTTCTTGTTCATTGTTGTTATGGATATCCAAAGATATAACAATGAAGCTCTTTCAACAATGAACAAAAAATAAAATTGAAAATCGGCAGGGATTAGAACTCTCGAATTGGTTATGAACTTTCTTCCCCGAAAGTTTAAACTCTCAAGGTTTGTATTTGTAGGGAGCAGCATTGAAATTTTGTGTAACGAATTATATATATGAGCTCCTGCGTAGCCTAGTCGGTAGCGCGCTCGACTTCAGTGCGAGCGGTCCCGGGTTCGATTCCCGGTGGGGGCTCAAAAATTTCGGTGTTGACCCAGCATCGTGAGGACAATTGGGGAGCTGTTGTGAATAAAATACAGTGGCGATCACAGTGAGAGCTTCGGCTCTCCTCTCCCAACCCGTCTGGTCAACGTGGGAGCAGTAGACCAACTCCTCCCTTCGGGGAGAGGCCTCATCCAGTAGTGGATTGAATATGGCTGTGATTTATTATATATATATAACATATATAGGGCTATTTTTAAAAAAATAAACATAACTTTATACTAAGTTGGCTACCCTGTAAGCCCAATAATATAACATTTTATCTTCTAATATCTAGCCTATTTCTGCAAATCAACTCCCAAAAAATGTAATTTTATTTGAGAAATATTTGATCTGTCATTGTAACTAGTATATTTTGGACTCTATATCTCAAAACGAAGCCACTCCCCCATAATTTGGAGAGTCATTATATTTTCTCTGTTGAGAGCTATCTCTGTTTATCACCGGATTGGGAGCGTGGTAGTTTCTGTCTCCCACGGCTTATTTGTCTTGTCTGGTGAAATGAAATCCTTCCGTTCTGCTCTAGTTGATTGAAAGGCCATCATCAACGCATCTTCGGTTTTTTTTTTATCTGCTGACTGATTTTTGCTTCCATGCACTTCTACTAAACTCATCGGATACTTCTGAGGCGGTGGCTGGAAATCTCTTCGTATCAATGGATTTATTAAATACTCTGGATTTTGTTGTTGATAACCAAAATAAAGTTTTGTCTTGTTTTTGAAACTGAATGCGAACCAATTACACACAAGGCCATTCCATACAAAATTTGGAGGTTTTTATCAGTGAAGTATCTCTCCTTCGTGTGTGGCTGTATTCTAGTAATGAATACCGTAATCATTACAAGTTAAAAGTCCCGATATAAAATTGATATCATCAGTGATTTAGCTCCTGGAAGGAGTAAAAAATTACGTATATGAATGTGTACAATTTCCTTTCTAAAAATCAGTCGCTTCATGGCATCAGAGCAAGAAATACAATGATGATGATGATTGGATAAATTGGTGGAATGAAGAAACTGGCAGGAAACGAGAGAACCCCTGAGAAAAACCTACGCACACTGTGTTTGTTCACCGCAAAGCCACATGGCATGACCAGGGATCGAACCCCCCAAACACCAGAGATGAGATCGCTATCATTGAGCTAGCGCATTTCTACCATTGACTTGACATAATTAAAAATGTTAATGAATTTATTAAAGCGTGGAATTAAGTATGAAAACTTACAATGAAATGAGAAAAGTTATTTCGAAAGCGAATCTTTATTATTATTATTTCTGGTTAATGTGATTAGAGTCCTGCAAACCGAGGCCCGCGCCAGTCAGGCTTGGCCCGTTCCCGGGTTTTTAGGCCAATTACGTAACATAAAACATCGGCCGGGTATCATCATTGCAAATATTTTTCCTTTAATAGTAGCAAATTTATTGCAATAGTAGTAGTCTGCATGGGCTGGTGCGGGTCTGGGTTTGCAGGACTTTGAGGTACAGTGATTCACCGCCACTACTGATGAGGCCTCTCCCGGACGGAGAAGTTGGTCTACGGCTCTACGTTGATCCCACGCTGACTAGACGTGTTGGAAGATGTGAGTCGAAGCTCTAACCTGTGATCGCCACTGTCTTTTATTCATAGCAGGCCCCCCAATTGCATCACGATGCTGGGTGGGCACCGTTCCAGATCCTCTCACTTTGGAAAAATCCCTTGGCCGAGCCGGGAATCGAACCCGGGACCTTACGATTAAAACAATCAGCGACGGTAACCACTAGACCAGACCAGTGATATACTATCATGTAGTTTTCATGGTGGTGGTCTGGTAAATTTAGGAATTATTCAACTAACAATATTAGAGACTTTTTGCATATAAGGTTGGTAGTCGCTTGCGATGTACTGGGCTGAAACATGATGAAGTTGTGTGCGCTGAGAACTCGATTTGTCTGACAGTCGATGTAACGAACGACTTAGGATTTTATCTTATTGCATTTCTCATTTTAACATACGGAAAATCCCCTATAATGCGGGACATCTGGCAACCCTAATCACAACGGAAGAAAATGAAACAATTTGCTGACAAGGTAAGGTGAAAAATACTTTTGACCTTGCCTTGTCAGCGAAGCTATCTGTTATAGTATGCTGTTATATTAAGAAAATGAAATAGCGAGAAATCAGTTAATTGGGTCCCTCCAAGAAACGCCCCAGTGTGTGAGTTGATACCAAGACTCTCCGCATGCTTTTAACTGTAAAGGTTATGTCGCGAAGTGTATCGTTCGGTTTCTATCTTTACGAGATATTTACCGCGGATCGCTTGTGTATAAAAGAAGGAAGGAAGGTGAAAAAAGACGATAGGAAAGCGCGAGAAGAGTTACAAGGCATGGTCTCATTGACGGGGGAGGAGGGGGGCACTCTATCGGATTCTAATTTCTAACTACTGAAGAACTAACCTGGTAAATCACACATTCATGTAGGGTGGGAAACCCCAGGTGAATTATCTGTACTACTCGGTAAGAAAATGAACATTTTGGAAAAAAAAAAAAATATTATCAAAATTGTAAATAAAACTGTTAGCGTTATTTCAGGTCATTTCATTATACACTGTTAAACGTTTTCAGAAACATTCCTGGAGAAAGCCAGGCAATTATAGCCAAATTATAGCGGCCTGAAAATCTCCGGTAACTTTGCTAATAAAAAGAACTAGCTACTTTGTAGGTTTCAAGAAAAGGAAAAAAAAAAATACAAGCCTGAAACGAGATTTGAACACGGGCTGTTCAGTTAAAAGTCGAGTTCCAACAGACTGGACTAAACTACCAGAAGTTAGAAAACACTTTTTTTCTATTTGTCAATTAGGGATCGCAATCCCTATTCACTAATAATATTTCCAATTTCTGCTAAAAATACGTGATCAAAATAGCGACAGGAAACACTTGATCAGAATTGTATGTTTGGTTACGATAAGTAACCGTTTTCTCTTTTTGCGCATGTGCGACGATCACGTTAGAACTGAAAACAACCTTCAGCAACGCAAAAAGAATTCTTTCGATGTTCTTCCAAGGATTACTTGGGAACATTATTGGATTATATCAAGGAACGTTCTCAAAATTTTCCCTTTCTTCCATTTTAACTATTGCAAGCGGATAAGTTTCAAATCGCCTTTACTATGATTATAAATAGTTGCAACAACTCTTTTGTTTTGCTTTGGACTTGTTCTTCGCGGAATCCCATGCAGGAGAAAATGTCCTAGAAAGAAGAGAGATTCAGTCAGTTGGTTATTCATATGAAAGAGCTGCATCAATGTTGCTATATCACAATTGGAGACTTCGTCATTTCCTTATGCTTTCATTTGCCTACATACCAAGAGAACAAGTCATTCATTCATTCAAGTGTTTTTATTTATTTTTTGTTCATGTCAGTGATGCTGGAAGTAATATCGTTATCAGACATGGAATAAGTAGGCTAATGACTTTTAAATTGATTTGAGAGATTATTAGTGGTGATACTTAAGATACAATTAACTTGTTTATAGACAAAACAGTTTTATCTAACTTCGCAAAGTGGTTGGTACGTGGCAAGCAAACATTACAATGTTTACAAATAAATCAAATCTAATGAGAACACACAAAAAAGTAGATGGCTAGATTTGGTTGAATACGTTTGTTGAAACTCATTCCAAAAGATACATGGAACTTACTTCCGTATAGGGGTTTTAACATGTGTGTAGGGTGTTGTCTCAACTGAGGAAGTCCTAACTGAGGAAGTACTATGAAATTTTCCCAACTGAGGAAGTATATCTTTACAGAAGAGTGCGTTCACAAAACTTAGTCCCAACTGAGGAAGAGATTGAGCTTGCCTGAGGCAAGTTGCCCAAACTGGTTACATTATGGAAGAAACGTTTACTTAACTAAATTAGAGCAGCTTAATGCAATCCAAGACCAAGTAAATAAATTA
Organism: Lepisma saccharinum; assembly: GCA_022664845.1. Taxonomy (NCBI): domain Eukaryota; kingdom Metazoa; phylum Arthropoda; class Insecta; order Zygentoma; family Lepismatidae; genus Lepisma; species Lepisma saccharinum. The sequence goes on along the minus strand of JAGDQP010002742.1, from coordinate 22,793 downwards.
ATATTTTACAATTTGCTTCATATGTAGATGTAGTTAAGAATACAATTTTTCAAAATTTGGAAGGCTTACGTCATGAAAATATGGGCTATTTTCATCAGTTTAATATAATAATAATAATCAGGCCCGTCATTTCAGCTTTTCCTAGGGCGGGGGGGTAAAAAATTTACTGATGCCTAGTAACTGTTGTCTTTATATATAATATTCAGCCGTTTTCTATCCTCTGCTGGATGAAGGCCCCCTTTTGTTTCCACATATCTCGCTCTGCTGCTATCCTCATCCATGTAGAACCTGAAAAACGCTTGATTTCATCTACCCATCTTACATTTGGACGTCGTCTCGGTCGTTTCTTTTCTCTAGGAATCCACTGTAGTACATTTGTCGTCCACTTTCCATCTGTTCGTCTAGCTATGTGACCGGCCCATCTCCACTTCATCTTCTTCGCAGTCTTGATTACATCCTCTACCTTTGTTTGTGCGCGAATCCATTCATTTCTCTTCCTGTCCCTCCGGGTTATTTCTAGCATGCATATCTCTCCATTGCTCTTTGTGTGACTCTCAATCTTTGAGTCGTTAGCGCATTCAATGTCCAAGTTTCGCAGCCGTACATCATCGCGGGTAAGACACATTGATTATAAACTTTACGCTTCAGACACATTGGTAGTTTGCTTTTGAAAATAAAGTGTAGTCTTCCAAACGAACTCCACGCCATTTTACATCTTCTATTTATTTCATATTCGAATACTGGATGAAGCCTCTCCCCGGTGGGCAGAGATTGGTCTACTGCCCCCACGCTGACGAGACGGGTTGGCAGAGAGGAGCCTGAATTCTCACTGTGATCGTTACTATATTTTCTTCACACCAGCTCCCAAATTGCATCACGATGCTGAGTGGGCACCGTTCCAGACCCAAATGCCTTAGAAAAAAATCCTTGGCAGCGCCGAGAATCGAAATCGGGACCCCTCAACCCGTAGTCAGCAACGCTAACCACTAGAACGACGGGGCGGTATGTGTGTGTGTGTTAAGAACTAGAATACGCCATCGTTTTTTATGTGTACCATGTTTGGACATACGTTTTCAGTATATTATGAACGTAGTACATAGTAGATTAAAAGGTTCGAGTGGAATATTCTGATTCAGAATTCGCTGATTCCTTGACACATCCATTAAACTTCGTAATAAATTGTAACGAGAAAATTTTGTAAGAATCCCTGCCAGTAACTCATATTTGATGGCACCGCGGTGCACCGGTAAGTGATTTTACTGTATATCAAGGTTTCATTCCTTAAAATTAATGCAGTAGCTTCTCTTCAACTAGCGAAAAACCCGCTTAATGTTTGAAATATAAAAGTATATATTAATTAGGGAACCTTACTTTCTGACTACCTTAGTATGTTGGGACCACCCATAGTGTAATAAGCAGCCATGAAAAATTTGGTGCAGAACAGTTTCGAATTCTGTTCTAAACAGTGTCGAAATCTCGAGTGATCATAGGATAGTGAGATGAGAGTTTGAAATAAACCCTGAATTAGAGAAGAAGGTTATCAGAGGAAACCCATTTTAGATTATAAAAAATCTAGGGCAAAGCAGACAGAAATCCGATATAGAACTAATCAACATAGTCAGCGCTGGGAAGAGATAGACAATTAAGAAGATATCAATTACAGAAATAATGTACTACACAAATATTGTTATGAAAGAAACCACTGAAACTAGAGCTTGAAAAAAATCAAACAAAAGTTCTTGAACTTGGAAAAAACAAATACTGGCAGTTGAGGAACCTGGTGGAACGGTAACGTCTTTGATCTCGACTTTGACGTCTCTTGTGAAAACATTTGATGAGCTGCGGAATGAATGACTCACAGCAAGTAAGGAGATAGCAAAAGAGATACCATCTCAAATCTAAAAAAACACTTCCTCACTTGCAACTCTTGAATTTCTAGGTTCAGGACACTTCCTCAGTTGCAACTATTTTCTATGGAATTTATGGACTTCCTCAATTGGGACTTCCTCAGTTGGGCATATATCGTGTGTAGGAGATGTGAACTGTTTTGATATCTGTGTGAGTCCTACCAATATACGCTATTCTGATGTAAGACAAAATGGACCCTCCCAGTTTTTTGCAGTGAAGATAATATCCTCAATTGTCTTGAAATATTTAGTATAATTAATATTTATTTTGCAAGAAGTTTAATGTTATCGATTCTTGAACATGAAATGAAGTGTACCATGATAAGCTTCTATAAACATGGGGTGGGGGAAGGAGTCACAGTGTATGTTAGAAACTGCATTTTGTCGAGTTTTAAACGATTTTTTAATTTCTTAGAACAAGTTTCAAGTAGTTATTCTATTGTCTTTTTGGTTATGTAACACAGTATTTTTTTGTTTTTAAAATCTTTTAAGAAGTCTTCACTATCAACAACGTTGTAACAAAGGGAAGACCACATCATCTAAAAATTTAATTTATTGCTTATAGACAACGCGGTGTTATTTCGAAATTATACCACCGGTAGCTTATACCGAACACGACAGAACGCGAATCGTTGTCCGATCTATTTCTTACTATAAAAATAATGTAGGAAGTTCTAGTCCGACCTAAAAATAAAAAGTAGAAATCTTTGTTGCTGTTTTTTTTTAAATCATGTTATTTAGGTCTAAATTGGTGTTGAATTATACAATATATCCAGTGTGGTATTTATAGATTTTTAAGTGTGCGTGTGTAGAGGGAGGGACTCTTAATGCCGTTTTATGTAGTGCAAAATCCAATCAAGTCATTTTATCCAGTGTAAATTTGGCAGTTAACTATAAGTTTCCCTCTGTAAATTCCATAAATTCCATGCACTGATGACAAATATTAAAATGTTCACTGTTTTGCTTCAACTAATTACTGTTTTCTTACACTGAAAAAGGTTTTACACGTACATATTTCCTTCATAGATATATCTAAGGAGAATTAATATGCAATTTTAAAAAAATGACTGAAAATTACTAATGTGTATCACACCCACCCACACAAACAAACATTTGTTGGGTCATTATCTGAGAAGAGCTTGTACTGAAAAACGCATTGGAACGAATGGTGGGAAGGCAAAAGAGGAAAGAAAGAGAATGTAGATTATGGACAGCAGGACAGCATCATCCCCCCAGTTTTTTTCCTCTAGAACCGCCACTGGAGGTTCTACCTTAAATTCAGACCAGAGTCGCTCTTCTCTCTTCGTTTCTGACCCTTATTCACACAACAGTAGCGAGTTAATTGGTTCAAATAATGTCACTATTTTCATTTGTTGCACGTGGAGGCTCTGACCATATTTACGTCTTGTTGTGTTGTCAATAAAAGCGAAAACAATTCAATCACTTCTTTTATAATGCATCTAATTTCAAGCTTCGTTAATTTCCAAAGGAGAGAAACAAAGACACTATGCTTTGTGACGACTTGAAACGCCAAAAAATAATAAAGTAGCTTGTAAAATATGTCAATAATCACCCTTTGGCTTCAGCTATAAAGATTAAAGAAATGCACCAATGACGTAGTGAGACGTGATTTATTATTAAACCTACTGTGAGAAAATTTGCATATATTTTCTGTTGTTTCGCGTAATGTGGTTTAATCCTGACTATTAACAAAAGTGAAAATACGTGTTCTTTAGTTTTACTTTCCTTTTAGAAATTTACTTCAGAAAACGTGGTTATAAGTATCATCCCCCCCCCTCCTCTCACACACTTTGTATATACAGGATGGTTCAGAACAAAATTACCTTCGAGATGTGATTCCTAATATTTAAATAAGTTAAAAAGATCCTATAAACATGGGTGAAATTCTCGCTTCGTTTCCAGATTCAGCGTTTCCAACTTGGAGCCCAAAGTCCCGACACCGAAGAAAATGAATAATTCTTAATATATCAGAAACGACGTTTTGAATGAAAATTTCGTTTGCGGAAATTTCTTTCTAACAACATGGCGGATATCAGAAGTGAACAAACTATGCCACCGGGCTGTCAGTGTTGCCAACCATACTTTGTTTTAAATGGCATTACGTCGTGCTATTGGGTGTCGGCATCTTCTAGTGATAGTAAACAAAATAAGTAAAACACATAGCGCAGTGTTGCAAACTATGGATAAAATATCTTAGGAAAATGAGTTGTTTGTATAAAATTGCGAAAACCTTTGTCTTTTCTCGTATCATATTCCGGTAGCATCGTGTATTTACTCCTGATATCAACCATGGTTTAACAAACTAATTTCTGCAAACGCAATTTTCATTCAATGCGTAGTTTTTTTTTAATTTACTGAGAATTATTTAGTTCCATTGATCGCCGCGCTGGTCTAGTATTTAGTGTTGCTTACTACGGATTGAGAGGTCCTGGGTTCGATTCCCGGCACTACCAATGTTTTTTTTTCCTAGGCGTGTGCACTGGAACGTTGCACACCCAGCATCTCGATGCAATTGGGGAATTGCTGTGAATAAAAGACAGTGGCGTTCACAGTGATAGCTTGGACTCTTCTCTCCAAACCCGTCTGGTCAGCGTGGGAGCAGTAGACACTCCTCCGTCCGGGGAGAAGCCTCACCCAGTAGTGGATTGAATATGACTGATTCAGTTCTGTTATTATGCATCCACTTTGGGCTCCAAGTTGGAAAATGTATCTCCAAAACAAAGCGAAATTTCACCCATGTTTATAGGAACTTTTTGACTTGTTTCGATATTAGGAATCACCTCCTGAAAGAAATGTTCTTTGTTCTGAACAGGGTGTGTACTAATTCGGAGTATGTCCATGATATTCGTTGGCCAATTCTAAGACAAACAATAATTAAGTTCCAAACCTGCTTCACAGTTGTCGAATAATTGAAGAGAAAAATGATACGGGTGGGAAGATAGTCAGCCACACACATTTTGAAGGTACCATCCCGGCGTTAGGCTCGTGTGACGGAAAAAATGAAAAAGAAAAAAACTTAGTCAAGGTAGCCGACCCGCTGCGATTGAATCAAGGACCTCTCGAATACGAGGCTATCGCCCTACTGACGGAGCTACGGCTGCTCTGTTTAGGATTATAGATAAATCGTTTAACCAGTTAGAAGATTGCGTTTAGTGCCATATAGGGCAGACCGGTTTCCTTTACCAGTTTTATTTTTGTTCCTCATAATATAACATGCACAAATAATTTTATTACATAAAAATTAAATATAATATAAAAATACTATTTTGAAATTGAATATAATATAAAAATACCATTCTGAAACGTTGTCGTGTCACCAGATTGAAAACTGGCCATTATATAAAAGTCTCTGAACCCAGATCTGAAGTCAGTTTCTAGTTTTCTACATGCTTAGGTTGAGACTCTCTGCGTTACAAACGGATAAGATAAGAGGACCAATATTTGGTGGGGCGAGGGAGCACGTCAGATATTTTAATCCCCAGCCCTGGAAATTGGTAAAACGATTTGTTTATAGTCCTGTCCTGTCACACAATCTTAAAATTCCTTTTTTTTTCGCTAGTTCGTTAGATTGTATTTGAGTATTGCCGCCTTTTCATTCTTTTGCTTACAATTTAAACTATGAATCGGAAAGATTTTTTTTTGGAAATATTAGGTTTTTTATATAATTTGCGCAGGGATATCAGTAAATGCGTAAGAAATATACCATGTGCATGACTGTGTTAATTATTCAGTATACTAGAGTAGATGTCTCTGTTCTCATCAATACATTACTGACATCGTTGAGAAAGCAATTTGGTCACCATCATCTCATATATGTTTGAATTCGTACGGATTGATTTTTTTCATTTTACGTGTGTACGTCCTCTGTAACTTCAACACAATACCAACTACAGTTTAAAAAAAAAGTTTCTCGTGAAAGATTATCTGCGAAATTCATTCTTATTTCTTGCAAGGCTTACGGAAGTTTGTTCCATATGTGTGATTGGTTCTTTCTAATGCCAATTTTCAACTGAAAGAAGAAAAAAAAACTATTGCAAGGTGATTGTCTGCATGCCTTCTTGGGACATCCTGTATATAATGAATGAAGCCAATATGTTTTTTTTTTCTTTTTAATAGAGTTCTGTTATGAAGTATATTTTTTCTGACATACGCTAGACAAAGAAAAAGAAAAGCGATCATTGAGCTGGACATAAGAACAAAGTAATCATGAAGAGTGGTTATGTCGTAATTGTTTCACTTCCAGAAGAGTCCATTGTAAGCTGTTTTCTTCATGCCCAGTGTTACAACATTTGTACCGTGATTAAGTATTTGTAATTTAATGGAATACTTGAAGCCAAGTGCATCGATTTTTTTTTTTTTCGTTTAATATTAAAAGAAAGACTAATATTAGTCAAGCATCCTAAGGTTTCGTCCACCTCCAGTATAATCGTAAGTAGGCCAATGAAACAGGTGTTTGTCATTTGCAAACCAAAAGAGGAGACAGCGAATCATTTCTCCAACATTCTTGTCGTTACTCCCACTTGTTTAATTTATACAGGGTGTTCACAAATTAATGGTGGGGTTTCAGTAGTTATTTACCTTGATTATTGTGTTTCAAAAACTGAGAAACTTTCACAAAAGATCAGGCTTTTTTCAGATTTCACTGGTAAATGTTTCATTCAAAGAAATAAAGAAATAAAAATGCATTCGCGAAGCACAATTCCTCTCGCCGTCAAATTCAGTAGCTGTCGAAGTGTCCCGCGAATGCCAGGATTTTTTGCAGGTTACATTTGCCCGTAAAATCTAAAGCAATGGATCTCAACTATAGTGAAAAAAAAAAAATACAAAATGGCGTTTAAATAAAACGAACTTATCAAAAACAACTTACTTGGTGTTGTTGTTGTTGGAAACAGTAAAATTAAGAGTCCGAACCTCGTTAAAAGTATTTCTGTGATAAAGTACCTACTAGTGATTTCTCGACGTTGGAAACAACAGGTACGTTTTTTTTTTCTGGGCGGAAGAGAGTAAAAAAAAAAAAATCTGAAATGTTTTTTGTTTTTTTTAAGTTGTCCGAGTTTCTGCACTATACAAGAGTAATCTTTCAACATCACGAACTATCCACAAGATATAAAAGATATGATTTGTCAAAAGTAGTACAGTATACCATGTTTAGACAGCTTCAATAATTATCAACAATGAAATTTAAAAACGAATGCATGGGTAGTAATATATTTTTGGGACAAATTAAAAAAAAAACCGCTCACTTAAATTTCCGTAAATAGTTCATAGGACTAATTACGAACATCTGACGACCGGTTCCTTCTTTTTTTTTTTTTCTAAAATCGCCTAAATTCACATGGAACACTTCTTAAGTGTCCATTCCAGTAAAACCTTTTTTCTGTTCGTTCTCGGAAAAAATGCTTTTTTTTAAATGAAAATAAAACTAAATAGATTTTCTTTCTACCCTAAAGGTAAAACGCGAAGGTATGCAATAATAATAAACGTAAAAACGTGTCAACTAATTCTGTTCCCAGACGTTTGCTGTTGGTGCAAAGGAAATCATAGCCCACCTGTGCCTGCCAGGTAGGAAAGACGTGAAAATAATAATAATAATAAAAAACAAGGATCCCAAAAATGATCCACTGAAAGAATTCTAAGAAGTCGTAACGATAATGTGTTTGAGACCTTGAAACACTTAGCAAGCAGCTATCTTTCTCACTTCTTTCTTTTTCAAAAGGATGCGGAGGGACATTCACTTCGTCCTCCGGAGTGTAAGAAGAAAGTAGCCACGTAATGTCATATTTTTCCATTAACGTATGGTAGCTATGAAAGATGTAAAAGTGGCAGCAGACGTATGGGAATTTCTGATACAAAACTGCTAATTCGGAATGGAATACCGTTCATGGAATCGTACGAGGTGACCCTGAGGAAAATACGAACCAGAAAACGGGTTGCAAGTCCAGTAATAATTATAGCATCAGAATAAAACCAGGCTCACGCAATTTTTTTTTTTTTTTTTTAGTTTTAATATAAGGTTTTGAGAAACATATACGGGCCGAAACGGGACGAGGTAACTGGAGAATGGAGGAGACTGCATAATGAAGAACTTCATGGACTTTACGACTCACCCGATGTTGTAAGAATAATAAAATCGCGACGACTAAGGTGAGCAGGCCATGTAGCTAGGATGGGGGGAAAACTAAGATTATATTCCATCGTGGTTAGTAAACCGGGGGGGAAGAGACCGTTAGGAAGACTGAGACGACGTTGGGAGGATAATATTAGAAGGGATCTTCGAGAAGAGGTGTTCGTGATGAAAATTGGCTTGATCTTGCTCAGGATAGAATCCTGTGACGAACGTTTGTTACTGCCGTGATGAACTTTGCGAGTCCCGTAAGTCATAGAGTAAGTAATAATACGTACTTCAGTAATTGAGTGCAGGAGTTTCGTATCCGCGCGCGTGTGTGTGTAATTATATTTGACAAGCATCTGACGACAGTATTTGAGGAGCAGCCGAATGCTGCCGAGAGGTCACGAATGCTTCACTACTGTTCAGCACTAGATAAATGGGGGAAAGGGGGGAGTTCTCACACAAAAGAGATAGTTCCACCCCTAATTTGATTAGCTCTACTTCTGCCAGTGTTGATAAACATACACGGATGTTCTGTAACCATATAGTACGACTGTTGATTACCACATGAAATTGTAAATAAGCATAGATCAACCCTTGTTAATGTGATGATGTTGAAATGATTTGTTTCATTTTTTTAAAGCCTTTAGTCAACTTTAGCTCAGACCGTTGCTTTGAGTTATTAACGTCCTAAGCGACCTTGTTAGCTTCGAACCAACAGTTTTTTTTCTTCTTGAAGTGGACCCATAACTTCTTTCGATCGACCTTCAGCAGGTTTGAACTCTAGACCAGTGAAAGTAACCGTGATAGTACAGTAATTCGGCCAGCCTATAGGCCCCATTAATTGTTCTTAGATAATGAGTCTATTTGTAAGTCTGTACTAACTACCAGTGTGCAGTATCTATGACTTCTACCTGTCTGTAGTCTGAGAAATGATGATTTTGGGCGAGTATAAGTTTGCAGGGTTTGGCGTGAGGAAGGCAGTGGAGCATTCTAATCAGGTATCATGCCGGAATTTCTACGAGATTTCGGGGAGGGGTGATGGTAAAAACTTCAATGAGGATGACTGGCTTAACCTTTAAACGACGCGTGGCTTATTTATAAGCCATGGTGGTGTAGTTCATACCTACGCATGGCTTATATGTAAGCCATGCACAAGGTCATTTTTTTTAGCCTTCATAAGTTGGTATTACTGGACGATGTTTTCTGCGCGCACTCCAAATTTCTTTCTTCTGTAACGTGAGATGATGAAGCCAATCACACGGAACTAAAAGCATGGGGTAATGACGTCATTTAAAGGGAAGTTTCGTCCGAGTTAAAAGACACGTATGTTTTAACTGCGACGTGTTTACTTTTTAAAGGAAGCACACACAATCACTGGTGTTTCGTGGTGTTTTCATTTCGGGAATGATAACATTTAGCCCACACTTCGTGTTATTGTTATTTTAATATTTTGGGAGAAGAAGAAGAAGAAGAATAGATGGAGATAAAAACAAAACATATCAACTCCTTCATATGGTCTGAAAAAATAGCACACGTCTTGGTTATGTTTATATGCCTCTGTTTTCTCCCCTTCCTATGAAACAATAAATTATGTTTCTCTGTTGACAAGAGAAGGAATGGAGAATAAAGAATTAAACGTGATACGTGGCCAAACAAAGATTGCTTTCTTTTTAAGAATTGCCATTCATAGCTTCATGAACGAAAATGATTTCAGTGCCTCTAGTTTCTTTTAGGAAGTGGGTGTCGGTGTGTATATCGTCTCAACAAAATATTTCCTTTACTGAATAATTATCGAAATGGCTAACCGTTCTACATTTTTGACTGAAAGTGAGATCGCAGAAGAACTGGACACTGACAGTGAATGGGAGGGGGAACTCGACCTTCTGGAGGACACTCAGCCTGACCCTATACAGGGTGATTTGGAAGATGAGACATCTGAAGAAAGTGACGATGGTAATGGAGATGTACCTGACTGGATAAAACCGAGTGCAAGACACAGACAGCGGCCACAGCTAACATTCACTGGTACCCATGGTGTGACAGCAAATGTTGATGAAAATTCAAGACATCTGGACTTCTTCCGGTTGTTTTTCACAGCAGAAATTCTCCATTTGTTGGTAGCAGAGACAAACAAATACTATGACCAATACGTTACCAAGCACGGACCTACAAAACGACAGAACTTTCCTGTTACTGCTGACGAATTTTTTGCAGTTGTTTTGCACATGGGACATGTCAAAATGGACACAATACCAGACTATTAGGCGCGAGCAGAGTCTTCATTCCATCATCCTTGGTTTCCACGGGTCATGGTGCGTGACCGATTTATACATTTCCTCAGGTTCCTTCATTTTGAAGACAATACGACAGCAACGGACAGATTGTGGAAAATCAGACGTTTCTTTGACAAGATCTGTAGGCTCTATAGTTCGAACTACAGTCCAACTGAGCGTTTAGCAGTGGATGAGGTTATGGTTTTGTTCAAAGGAAGGGTGATTGGAGAAATAGAGCTCGTGACTAATTTCGGAAAATATTTTTTTCTTGAATAATTATAAACAGCGTGGTCTTGGTTTTCTTCTCGGTTACATACAATATTACACGGTTTATTATTATGCACTTCCGGCCTTGGAACTATCGGCGGTGCCTTGAGGGGGGCGTCCCAAAACGGATTTTTTTTAAAAAAAATTGACTTTTTAAAATTTCTTCTTCTTCTTCTTCTACATTTTAAGGCACAATGGCCTATCTATAGCACATTTTAGTACCCTATAGTATTGTGAACAAAACAAGATATTATTCATTATTTTATGTTAATTACTGCTGAAGATATAATTTTTTCTTTATAACATGAAATTATTAACAAAAATTGGAGAAATAGAGCTCGTGACTAATTTCGGAAAATATTTTTTTACTGAATAATTATAAACAACGTGGTCTTGGTTTTCTTCTCGGTTACATACAATATTACACGGTTTATTATTATGCACTTCCGGCCTTGGAACTGTCGGCGGTGCCTTGAGGGGGGCGTCCCAAAACGGATTTTTTTAAAAAAAAAATGACTTTTTAAAATTTCTTCTTCTTCTTCTTCTACATTTTAAGGCACAATGGCCTATCTATAGCACATTTTAATACCCTATAGTATTGTGAATAAAACAAGGGATCATTCATTATTGTACGCTAATTACAGACTGAGCTATGGATATTTTTAATTAACAACGTCGAGTGATAATGACATGTTCCTCCGGAGGCCGCGTCGGGAAGGGTCTTACCGGCGAAAATGCCTGCGTTGTTTAAAGGTTAAACATGGTTTAAACCTGTACAGCTTCCTAGACATCTGACAAGTGAGTTATTTTTTAAAGGATAATATTACGTCAGCTCTTCGTATATTTAGAATGATTGGTAAAATTCAGACATAACCAAGTGCCTATAAGCAGTGTTGCAATGTTTGGAAGAGATAAGCGAAGGTAGATTGCTTAAAAATAATTTTCTGTTCAGTTGGTAACACTGTAGAACTGATGCTATTGTAGTCAGATGATATAGATGGCTTGTACTGTCGATATCATAACTGGAAAATGCTTAAATGGATTTGAATACATTTGGGTATATGTGTAAACATTGTCTGTCTGCTTATGTGGAACTTCTGGTGGCTGTCATCTCTATCTTTCTTGCCCTCAGGCGCTAAATATGTGCATGTCAAGATGCTCGATCACATACAGGTTTCATTTCCGGCTGGGTCCGCTGAACGGAATGTTTCGGAGTCCACTTTACCAAAATCTGTAGGTTCTGGCTCTGAAGCTCACTAGTTCAAGACGCTCAGTTGCTCATTTAGTATGGTTTCCTGGTTAAATATTGAGTAGGAAGGACCCTCATAGAATCAATCTTTCAGTTAAAAACTTTCATCGGTGTATACCGGTATGCAACAAACACATTTACTGTATTGAAACTGGTTTTCGTTCAAGAGGCTCATACGGCTATTGCAAATTATTTCTATTGTCGCTTTATCTGGTTCTCGAGATCGAAGTCCGCCACTTCTTAATTGCATTCTGCTGGACTTAGTTCCACAGTGAAAAGGCGTCTATAGTCACTATAAAATCTCGTATATTCACTCTTTTGTTTATACTGACCAGAAATGAATTGAAAAACTAGTAAAGCCTACAGTTTCCAACGAAGGAAACAAGTAGGCGTTATGATAAATCCTCTCTGTACTAATAGTCAATTATCATGGTTGATATGAAAAAGGCGTTTGGTCATGAAATTCAATAAAATAACTTGAAAAAAAAAAAGTATAGATGTCACAGCACACACTAGCTAAATCTTGCATTTGCTTTACAATTTACCATACCGTGTAGTTTCCTTTCCATCGATGAGAATTGTACACATATATCATGTGAGAGGAATGCAACACAAAAGAAAAAGAATCATACGCACAAAAACTCTTGCGTCTCATTCATTCATTCGTGTGGAGACGTGTTTAGTTAGCTGTTGCTGTTTCCTCCTTTACATAACGTAATGGTCGTGGCCTATTTACTACATCGTATTTGCAATTCAAATAACTTTAACTTTGTGTGTGTGTGTGTCACTGTTGGTCTCCCATCTCGCTTGCAGCATTATTTTAACCTCGGTAAGAAAGTATTCAAATAAAAGATAAAAAGATGCTCAGAACAGTTACAAAAGTTTCACCGTGTTGATCAGTCCGAACAGCTTGTCGTTTTCAGTTCAACATTATTTACTCACTGCTTCCCTCTTCCCTCCTCGTCCAATCTCAGAGCATGGGTTGCCCATTAGGACATTAATGCCCAACGTACCTTCTGACAGTGAGTAAGTAGGTACTACTCGTGCTTATGGATGTACGAATTTGTAATTTTAATATTGTATATCGAAGAACGAGCCAATATCGAATATTAAAGATATGTTATATCGGGAAACAGTTGAAGTCTAATATTGTTCAAATCGGAAAAAAAATAATCCGAAATCCAATATTGTTCGTGCTGTCGAAAATTCTTTGGAACTCTACAATTATAGAGCTATCGACTTTTCTTGATTTCAATATTGCAAAAGTATCGATCAGTGGATCTTTATATCAACAAATCTCTCAACCCCACCGGTGATAGTAGCCATCTATTAAAGATTGACGGCGATTAAGAATAATTTAATTTTGAATGCATTGACAGTTCAGGAAGAAACCAGAGCACACTTATTATAACACTTTATTATCACCTCCTTTGGTACTGCTGTAAACAGTCGGCCACTGAATCCTGAATACCTTGTATGTATTTTCTTTCTGACATCAGGGAACACAAAGAATTTGTGAGGAGCCAAATCTAGACAATATGGGCGATGTTCAATTACTGAGATCCCTCGCCCTCGAAAATTGCATGATTTCTTTAGCAGAGTGTTATAGATATAGAGTGCATTATGTTATTTCCAGCGGTTTATGGAGTCGAGCGTTTTCCGTCATACGCTTCGAATTCAAACACACAATCTCTTCCATATCTCTTCAGTTGTTCCATGAGGCCCACATTCTCGATGGACAATGAATATTAAAAAGAGTTTACCGACTTTTGAACATCAAACCTATCTTGATGTATCGGTTTCTGTTCGATCAAGTTCAAAGAGTCATCTCCATCTGCTTTGACTGACGTTTTTCGCGTATTGTCATTAAATGTTAGCTCAATGTATAGAACACCAAGGAGCTCCATAGCCTAGTGGTTAGAGCGTTGGACTCATGTCCGCGTGGTCCCGGGTTCAATTCCCGGCTGGAGTCTTACTTTTGGGCGTCCACCCAGCGTCGTGAGGAAAACTGGAGAGTCACGTGAATAAAGACGTGACGACCACTCGGTCTAGAAAGATGGCGTTGGGGCAGGCTCAGGACATATCGCCGGAAGTTATTATTATTATTATTATTAGAGAACACCAATGTGCTATCTGTGATGTAATTTCGTAACCGTCAACTGCAACCGAAATAGCAGTATTACAAAGGGAGTTGCACCATATTCAATTGCAGTACCAACATAAAATCTGATTGGGTGCCATTATATTATGATCTTGGTATCGTTCAACTCACTTCATCACCCGTATACCGTGGTATAGATCAGGAAAGGTTCGGCTTGTTGGTTTCCCTATACCGTTATGGTCATTATATTCCATCGTAGTTGGAAAGCCGGAGGGAAAAGGGCTGTCGGATAGACTGAGACGTCGTTGGGAGGGCAATATTAGAAGGAATCTTTGAGAGGTAGGTGTCTGTGATGAAAGCTGGCTTGATTTTGTCCAGGATAGAATCCAATTGCGACCGTTTGTTTTGTGGGTTCCGTAATCCATCAAGTTAATTAGATATTCTTGTGCTCAGACGTATATAGAGACGTAAGCTCCTTGTACATCGTAGATCTCTCAACATCCCTCTTACCTTCTTCAAGGCCGCCATCAGGATTTCCTAGTTGCACTGCTTTCTTCTAACACTCGAGCATAGAGTTACACAATATCTACGCACCAAAACTTGACATCGATATATTCATATTCAAAGTATTGATACACTAAATACCCTCTGACGATGCACATTAAACAGAGACTTATTATATGAACAGATGTTTGTGGTCCCTTAAAATAATGACCCTGCTTCTTCACTATCTAGAGATGTATTTTGACGATAGAAGGGTGGAGTAGTGTGTGGAATCGGGTTGAGAGTCATCTCAATTGTATCTTCAACCTTGAATGCAGCCTACTTACTATGTCCCTCTTGAATTTTCGTGTAGGATGGCTTGGTTCCTGTTACATGAAGAGAGTCAGTTATTTAAAATATTTATGCGTGGTCATGCCAGTCTTTTCATTGCTAAGTCATTAAGATTTCACTAAGTAGGTTCACAAAACAAGATACAGCACAATTTCGGGTATTTTACATGCGATATATAAACAATAACAGGAAGTTGGATTTTTTTTTGGAAAGTATTGGATATTTCCAACAATTAACAGTAGAACCAATCGGAGTACATGTAATGTTTTATGTCGTTGAGAAGGTGATGCCTAATTTCAGTCTTAAAGTACTCTTCATGTGGAAATTACACAGTGTATCGCTTAAAGGACTGAGTGAGGTTTCTGGTTTGAGCAATAGTATTTGACGATAAATTTAACGTTTTCCAAGTTTTTTTCACATACGTTCTAAAGTTCTTCTGCTAGTCAAGTACTAGGGCTTTCAATTTTGCTGGCTGGTTAACGGTATAGATACCCCCCGCCACCTTGGTATGACCTTTCCATTGATTTACATGGGAATCGTTTTACTCGTCTCATCTCTCTCAGAAGTAGAATATTCAAGTTCCGCTTTCACGAAATTTGCCTTGGCGGTTATTTTGACTCTGGTAGAGTTTTGGTTTGTGAAGTTTCTTCAAATATATGAGTATAATTTATTATTAATAGTTTACCCTATAAATCACAATGCCAACGAAAAATTAGACTGTTCGTGTGTAAAATATTGCATTTCTATAAAACAGCATGAGTCAAAAAACATGACGAAACACGAGGAGAAAACAGAAGTTAAAAATTATGCTCTTGAGAGACATAAACTAGTAAAACAATTCCCATGCAAATCAATGGAAAGGTCATACCAATATGGCGGGGGTGATCTACAACGTTAAATTGTTATTAATGTGCTAAACGAGCCTGCGAGGCGTATGACAGGACCTACTTCTAAGAACGGGGAGTACAGTCTTTGGTAAAGTAGGCTCTAAACTCCTGTATATAGTAGACTCCGACGGTAGTGTAGGTCACGAGACGAGACACTTTCCGGATATACATTTTCAAGACGAGACAGACTCAATCTGGTCTCGTAGACATAGGCAACACTACCGGGACAGGAATTGAACACTTGACCACGCGGACAAAGAACTAAACTCTCGGCCACCCCGGAATCTAATATTTTTAGACTTCCATTCACTTAAATAGTTGTTTTATACATTGGTGAAAACTAA
Organism: Lepisma saccharinum; assembly: GCA_022664845.1. Taxonomy (NCBI): domain Eukaryota; kingdom Metazoa; phylum Arthropoda; class Insecta; order Zygentoma; family Lepismatidae; genus Lepisma; species Lepisma saccharinum. Next base: position 6,798 of record JAGDQP010002742.1, on the reverse strand, counting down.
ACTAGAATACAGCAGTGTAGTTGGTTGGGTTCCTTGTTGCGTAGTACAATCTCAAATGTTAGGAAGGATCCAAATGTGGTTTCTAAAATTTGTACCAGCGAGCAATCGCGTAAGTCTAATTTTGGCCAAAACGTGATCGATACAGTTTTGTACAGTATTCTGAAGGCCTCACATACTGGTTGCTCGGTTCTTGTTCTGAGCATGTTAGTCATGTAAATAAGTAAGTCTGTTTTGTAATTTGTCCATTTAATTTCTATATGAAAGGATTTTTTCTCTCTCTCGAAAACAAGCATTTGTGACTTAAGCGCTTCTAGCTTTCAAGTACAGACATTATGTAATTTATGTTTAATACCATACAAATCAAGCTTCTATATAAATTCTGCAGAACCTTAATGCAATTAATTGAAGAGTCCGGGCGTGGAATCAAAAATCGAAGACTTGCCAACCAGGTAGCCGCGCGATCTAAGGCGTTAGATTAGGACTCGAAGGTGTTGGTTCGAATCCCGCTTGGGACATGGATGTTTGTGGATTTTAACTAAGTATATAGGACCAATCGTGACGGACCGAAGTCAGAAGTTGCTAGACTGGTTCATACAAAATTAAATGTACTAAAGTTTTTTTTTTATAAGGAACTTTTATTTAAATCAGAGAATGAGGGTAGAGATGGATGACGACTTATCAGAAGAAATACCGAGCCGCCGTAGCTCAGTGGTAGAGCGTTGACGTAGCGTTCGGGAGGTCCTGGGTTCGATCCTGGCGGCCGACCATCCAGACTGAGGTTTTCTTCAGTCATTTTTTTAACGGATGTATGAGAGACGTTATGTTGGCATTCATATTCATCCAGTACTGCACTATATAGTTTCCAAGTGAGAAAGGCAGGATATGTCGATTGTTTTCAGTATTGATGTTACAGTATGTTTTAACAGCTGACCTCGAAAATCCACAAGAGTGGTGCAGTAAAGTTATCAGTTACCTAATGTGCTAATTGCCATTCCATTCCATTGGTAAATGGAAACAGGCGTTCTAATCAATTTGGAGGAATTTTATGCATACGTATCTTAAGATGGATGCTAATACCTGCATGTACGTTTAATGGCCATAAAAGAATATTTCATTGATAACAGATAGCTTGTACCCTGTTTTCTTATTCTAATATTCTTCACTGCAGAAAAATACGCATTTTGTTTGATGAAATCAGTCCTACTCGTTTTCAAAGGCCTTCTTGAGTCTAGCGAGACAACGTGACGAGGCCGTTATTCACATCCAACTTAAAAACTGTACATCTTGCCTTTAGAAGCTTAAAAGCTTATTTTGAACGTTAATAACAAATCAGACATAAAGGGCTTCATTAACTTGGGAGTGGGAAGGCAGACGGGTTAGAACTTCGCGGCCTACCATCTTCACGGAGATTTGTCAGGGTTTCACCAGGAGAATGATACCTTAAGAGGGCTCCTCGCTCCAACCCTTCCCATTTTTAACATTTTTCAAAATATTTAAAAAACTGAGAGTATTATGAAAAATATAAATTAGCATAGCTCACTAGAACTTACGAATTACTATGGACAGCGATCTCGAGATCGTGTCCATTGACGAGTGATACGTTTTGAAAAATTATGACGTCATTATTTAATTGAAGTCTGAGCACTCATCAATCGACAAGATTTCGAGATCGCTGTCCATTGCATTTCATATTAATTTGTAAGTTCTAGTGCGCTATGAATTTATATTTTTGATAGTACTCTGTTTTTTTTAAATATTTTGAAAAATGTTTAAAATGGGGGAGACTGGAGCGAGGAGCCCTCTTAAAGTAATACCCTAGGGCCACTTCTCTGCCCTACCCTGTCCTGGCCTGACCTAAAGATGCCAATTCAATTCATTAAGTTTTACAATGTCTTCAGAATGTGTTCATAAATTATTCTTTAAATGTGTTTATCGGCTATTGTTGTAAGGAGACGTTCAAGTATCATTTTCAATCATTTTAGACCTCGTCTGCTTACTTAAGATCAGATTTTTTAAAATCCTTATTTCCTAGTCCAAGAACTAATGAAGCATTGCTCTGACCTCTTCCCCATTGTCAGCAAAAATAAGCAAAGCTTGAACCACCTCTCCTTAGAATGCTTACATAATACTTGAGCGACCCTAAGGCAACCATTGTTTTCGACGTTTCGAACACTAATTCTACCAAGGCCGCTATTATTTAAAGCCAAGTTGAGCTTCCTAATAGCCAGTTGGCTTATAGACAAAGGAATAAATTACTTTGTATTTATAAATATCATAATTTAACTGATTCATAACGATAATCAGCATTTCAGGTTCCTATGGGCAGGAATTTAGATACCAACCCATAACACCTTGAATAATATGTTCTATAAAATCTATCGTAGTTATGAATGTATTATAGAAATATTCCATCCATTCATGCTCAAACGAATATTATATTAGGACGTTCTTGTACAAGAATTGTGGTAAAAGTATTTCATTATTAAACATTTCTTGTACTATTACAGATCAAGCAGTATAGACTATTACGTGGATTTACGTAATGGAAGTATTACTAAGATTTGTTGGTCTCGTTTGGGGGTCATTTTTATCAGTTTTGGTAACTTAGAAACTTTGTTCTTCTTAAAATGACACACGTCCCACACTTTGGAACAGGATTCTAAAATTAATCCATGATATAAAATGAAAAATGTATAAATCTGTCATTGCTGTCCGCTCCGTATTATTCATCCAGTACAATTAGATAAATTTGATAATAAGGAATAGTTCGGATTGAACTTATAGGATCCACGTTATACAAATACGGTAACTAAAAATGTTATGCATATTTTAGATCAGAAAATCATATGAACTTGACTGAAAATCAGAAAATGCTAATAATTTTAAACAATTTTTGGTATATTTTTATTTTTGTAATAACAAATTATCAATTACCTTAGTTTGATAATGTGATGTTTACTTAAAATATTCGCGTGGTTTCACATCTGTGACATTGGTAAAACTTACTGTAGGAGGAGGAAAATCTAATCTGAGAACGGAGATGACTAGTCGTTGATGACTGTGACGGGATCTTTACAGCACTGACAAGAGAACAGTGTAAAGATGCAGCAATTACGTGTATGTGCACCTTTTATCTGTTATAGGTTTCAAAATCTGATGGAAATAACTATAGTAATAAAGGAAACACGCTATAATTCGAAATCATAGAAGAAGACAGAGTGATTTTAATGGTCTAGGGTATTACACCAAGCCTTGTGTTTGGGAAAGGGACATCACTGACGGACAGTGATGACAAACTATTTTACAGCTATAAAAAGACAAAGGCTGTTTATGAAGCTTGTATGAGGGTTTCATTTCAAAATGCAATTCATAGCAAATAAGAACGACTAAATGTACTTTGCCCTAGGCAGCAACGTAAGAAGGGGGACAGCAAATGACACTAGTGAATTGTGGTAATTAAAGATATTCCAGGTGCTAGTAAAATGCGTTAACATAATTACCCTTTGTTTTACATGTGCATGAAACAGATTTACTTGACAGCTAAAGAATTTACATAGCAGCTAATATGAGGGGGACAGCAATGACACGTAATCAATGTACACAAGAAAACCATAGTTTTTAATATCGTTAAATTCTTCCATTTAAAGAAAACAGCTTATGGATATTAAAGCTTAAGATTCACTTGTTATAAATACTGAAGGAAAACTATACAAAAAGTAAACGTGAAATCGTTATTTGGACCTTTGTCCTTCTCACCCGAAAGGCCATCTGTCCCGGAATCCCCATACATATTCTTTCTGTATTCTCGTCTTAAACTCCACACGTAAGGAGAGATTTCCTTTTTGATCTCTCTCTGTATAACGCCGGTGGTTGTGTTAATTCGGTTTCTGGGTTAGCTTTTGGAATTCTCTCCAATTTGTACTGAAGTAGGTTTTTTATTTTCCTTTGTCTGAATCGATAAAATCATAGGAAAGTGGCCGGAAATTGACGATCGTGACTTGAGGTGAAGGTATCGAAAATAACTTGTTCTGTCCAGAGTGGTGAGAGGTGTTAAATAACTATGCGTTCTAATCTCATAGCATTGAAACTTGTTCGAGTAGGTCAAATTTGTTACACTCGCTAACGTAAAAGCATGTTGTGTTCCATGGTAGTGACTGGCATTGAAATAATCTGTCTTGTATCTTAGACCTACTTAGAATTTAAAATAAAAAAAAAGGAAAGGAAATAAAATCACTTAGGGCTGGGTGGGTGGAATGAAACCTTTATTTCGTAACTCGTGCATTTCGCTTTCAGAGCTCTTGAAATATTTACTCCCACCCCCTTCCATTAATTGATTTAAGGCATAAATTCGTGAAACACCTTCTATTTTATTTCCTTTTTTAGTCTGCAGTTAAGATCAGCATTGCCAGATCTTAGCGTAGTTTCAATTCCTTGTAAGAAAATGTCAGTGATGATGGCATTAGAAATATAAGATACTCTTTGGATGCTCCCGAGATGAGAAATCGCCATGTTCAGCACATTATTTCAGAGGATCTGATTTCAATGGACAAGATACGTTAAGCCCAATTAAAGATGTTTTTTTAACTAATGTAAACTACAATAACCTAATCGAGCGTTCCACAAACTGTGGTCCTAGAACCTGCCAACTAATAAAATTGGTCCACACTTGAAAATAGTTCGCGGAACGCTAACCTAATCGAGCCTAACCTAACCTTCACTGTTTTGAACGATTTGGGTTAATATCTAAAGTGTATCTTTTGGTAATGCTTTGAAATATCAGTATTTGAATTACTTAATATTAGATTAGTTCTTAATGGTGTGACTCTATTACATGTGTGCGTATTAGTTCCGGTTTAGTTAATCCCAGTATCTCGCAAATAAAACAGTTACGTAGTTTCACATACGAAGACAATATTGTATCCATGCATATGTTAAACTTCCATATATTTACCAATAGTTAAGTTTGCCTTGATTACTCTATATAATTCCTTATAGCACATTTGCTTGAGGAAATCTGCATCTATAAATTTAAGATGTACGTTGTATTCAATGTATATTGTAACTTTACGACATTTGATCTTAAGAGGACAAAAGGTAGAAGTGGCGTTACTTCGTGTTGTGAATTACAGATAGCTTGCTACAAAAATCCTGGGCGTAATGTCGGGAGAGCGACTACGGGTTACTTAGATTTATTATACGAGATGCGCATGATGTTTAAGGCACAACCCGGAAGCAGTAGCCAATTACTTACAATAGAAAAAGAAGTAGTTGGAAATAAAAAAATATGCTGCTGAAACAGGGGGAAGGATGTGAGGGTAAAAGACAAGAGCGTAGTTTGAAGGTATTATCCCAGCATTAGCCTGGTATGATCGAGTAAACGGCAGGGAAAGTCAGTACGACCGGCCGCTGGATTCGAATTCAGGAGATTTTGCAAGTTAAGCCAGTGATCTACCAAACTTTCCGAGTGTGGTAGATCAAGAAGTTGAGAAAATAAAAATCTGAAACAGAATCTCGAAAATTTTGGACCGATATTTTGATAGAAATATGATAAATGTAGATGGATATTTTCTACTATAACGAACTGGCAACCCTGTTTTAACCATTTCGTGAAAAAAAAAAAAAATCGTGCGTTTAAGATACGATTTCAGTGCAGTGGGTGTTTGTAATCAAGATGGAAATGGAACAGAGTCATTGTTGGGGAACAAATGCTAAAGAAAGATAAAAAAAAAAGGAAAGAAGGAATGAAAAAGTATTGGATAAACAAACGAAGATGAAAGTTCGTGAGAAGAAAAGTTTTTAGCCCAGTTTTGGGAGAACCAGCGTATTGATGGAGATTTTAATGCTTGCCCAAGAAAGCAAAGAAATCGTTGAACTTATTCCATTGTCCTCTTTCCCTTGTTTTTCCGTTCTCTAGTTATTGAAACATTCTTTTGAATTCTTATTAACCTGTTATTGTGAAACGTTTGTTTTTTCTGTAAAAAAAAAAAAAATCTGGTCGTTCTTTGTACTTCTTTTGTTTTTAAGATTTCCTCTCTGATAATTAACTGAACTAGGTACATACGTGACTTTGTGCTCCTTACGTGTTTTTCATTCTTCTTGCACACCGATAAGTTAATGTTACCGTAGCATTTTTAATACGCGTATTGTACCTAGTGGTGAAATCTACCAAGCTGTACATAACGATACTGGAGAGATTAGCTTGTGTCAAAAGATAGACACCACGATCAAATAGTTTAACCTCGTTTGTCCACTTCCAATCTAATCCACTATCGACCAGATTTTCAGTTCTAACTCATTTTTTTACGCTTAGTATCGCTGTGCGGCCCGTTTTTTTATTATTACACGCATTTTTATTAACTTTGTAATCATATTTCATCTCTGTTACAAATCTTGCAACGTTAATTTATTTCCCGATGTCATACAATGATGACATTTTGCAGAGCGACATAAATCGGGTGACAATACAACATTCCATTGTTACTTCCATCTATATATATGTACTGTATATATTTTAAAAACATATTTTAATATTTTGTTATTACAGACTTCTTTATCCTAAAATAAATACTAGCTTGCACCGCGGCTGGGTTTGGCTGGTTGCAGAACTCTTTAGGATTTGGGCCACAAAATATTAGCTGGAGAAAATGTATGAACACCGAAATAACCCGAAAGAATAATAAATAAAAAATAAATTTAAAAAGATTTTTTTTTTAAATAATTAAAAAGGATTTTTAAAACATGCATTTTTAAGCAAAAAGAAAAATTGGTTACAAAGTAAAAAATAATAAATTTATGAAT
>JAGDQP010002741.1:39310-100966 GCA_022664845.1 Lepisma saccharinum | reverse complement strand
TATATATATATATATATATATATATATATATATAGTGCGTGTGTGTGTTCCAAAATACACGAAAGTAAGTAATAGGGAATAGGTAATCGAAAGTGTACCAATGCTTCCTCTGCTCTTTAACCTGTCGAAATTCTAGGAAATGATTTCAACAACTTAATATTTTCAATACTACTAACAACAGAACTGAGGTTCTATGGTAACCTCAAGGACTGGAAATAATCTCAATTAAAAATGCATATACCGGAATCCCTGAGAGGAATTTCCATCAAATCTCAGAGGTAACTGTGGGTCGTAATAAGCATGAATAGGACTAAGTGCCATCATGTAATATTTTACTTGAGACATGTTAATATCTCAAACATGCTTTGCGCCACCATTTTCTCAAACATGCTTCATTATATGACCCACAGAAGTAAATCACATAAATTTCGACGAATATTTGTTGAATTTGTTATTAGTGAGAGAGACTGTCATTGCCCTCTAAGATTGCAGTGATTGCGTTTAACATATGTATTCATATAGAGAATGTGTTATTCAGGCTTATTTTGACCCACATTTACTCCAATGGGAAATCCTTTATTTCCTTTGGGAAATCCCGTGCGAATCCATTGCACAAATTTGGAATATGCAATTAATATAAAGCAGGTGTTAAGTCTTTGAGGGTACAATGCCGCCTCAATTCTACTGCTAGTAATTTTAGAAAGGTCAGCCGTGTTTTCATCAGCCAGTTGCACCGAAACAAGCTTTTTGTACACCCTGGATGGCCTATGGTATCTCGCGAGGTGTTTTCCTTGGTGTCATTTAGCAACACACACACACACACAGGCTTTGGCGTTTATGAACTACACATATGTATGGCGTTTATGAACTACACCTACAAATTTCTGGAAGTGATTCCTGACATCAAAATAAGTGAAAGATTAACAACCAATTTATTAAAATGTGCACATTTTCAGAGATACAGGCTGCCAAAACGTGGGAAAATGAAATTTAGATCTTCATATTTTTAATATTATTAAGAGTAGAGCTGAAGCGGTATGGCTCCATCAATGTCTTTAAATATGCATTATCCAAAAAAGCATATTGGAAAATTCCACTATAGGTGGGCAAAAGATTTCCCAAATGAAGTAGGGAATTTCAAGAATTCTCTCAAGTAAAGATGGGCCAAAAAGAACATGAATGGATCGTCAATGCAAGAAGCCCTGAAAATTCAATAGAAGAATGATAAAATGTTCCTGTGTTGTAGTAGAATATGATGAAAATTACCGTGTGGCAGAAGCAATTGTTCATCATCTACTAGACGTTCTAGGAAGTAGGAATATGGCCATTTTGTAATTTTACACTGAGAGAAAAGGAAGTCACTTTCTAGTTACCTAAGTATCCATTTACTTTTAGTTGTGGCCTTCTTGTAATGGAAATACTAAATATTGTACAAACATCCGTTTTCTGTTACCACCATACTTGTTATTGACCTCTATCCCGTTGTTGAGATGGATATTTATGATTCACTTGGATCCCATAAAATCCATTATCTTTTTGTAGTATATGTGCAGCAGAATCAAAATAATAGATAAATGGAAATAACACATTGTTTAAAAAGAAATTAAACCCAAGGGAAGCTGGTATATCTTGCTGTGGTTCGTTAATTATAGGTGATCTTATACACGATGTCAGTTAACACATGCCTGGACAATTTTAACGATTTTCGGGATCAAACTAGCGTTTCAGGGCGCATTTAAGGCACGAGTTGCGACTATACAAGGTGTAAATGAAGTCCAGTAACACTTTAATAAATGTTTGAACAAAATTATTAGCATTACTAATTTACAGAAGATGTCAGTGGAAATAGTAAAGTCGTAGGTTTTTGAACTGCAGATGTTCCGGGTGCTTCTATTCCTCGTTCCTAGATGTCGGTAAATCCAAGGTGGTGCTTTCCGGCTGGGAATGAAGATTTCTGTTATATATTTATAAAAAGGGAGTGTAACACATGTTCATAAGATTTTTTGTAGAATATGCCAAGTCGTTTGTTACTTATCTTCCAAGTGATGTAATAGAGCTGAGTGAAGAAAATTGAGCATGCTGGAGCTAAAGTCAGAGGATATGTTTGATTGTGTATTGCAAGGTTCAGAATTGTAAATAGATTTGTCGGATCATACATGGCTCTCGCATACAGTTTTTGCAAGGTATATACTGTAAAAAGCGCTAATGTATTAGTCAGAATATTTCATATTGAGAATAGTGATTATTTCCATAGCTCGTCCAAATAAAGTTTGGAAAGTTATACCGGATTTTCTGTACGCCCATTATTTCAACGTCTAAATTCTTTAAAGATTGATAAAATTTCCCCTATTTACATGAAACTATTGTTACCACTGTTCCTTAGTGTGCAAAAGAATATGCAATTCATAGATGCTATATAAACAGATGCGTTTGTAACGTCACTCGCATCCTGCGACATGCCAGTATCTAAGAACGAGACATATGGCACGTCCCTAACAATTTATACAAGCTCATCTGTGGACTCATACTATTTTTTGTATTAATTATTTTCTCATGATGATGAATTTGCCATATATAAATCTTTAAGATATCTATTATGAACATTGTCATCTAGGCTGCATGTAATGTATATGTCTATGACCTATATAAAGAGCGCAAGCTGTATGTAGGAGTTAGATTTAGTGAAACTTCCGAAGTGGAAGGAGCTCCAATTAATGTGTTAACGAAACGCCTTTCTTGCTTTGCTTTATTGCGTTGTTTTATTTCCCCTTTACATGCACTTCCCTTTACATACATGCCGTTCCCTTCTGGCAAGAGGTGGAGACATCACACATACACTGTAGCTTATATTTTCTATGTGTACCCTCGGGTTGGTCTGTCCATACTAATCCAATCTTGCTTTACAGATTAAATCGAAAATCCTAGGCTCATAGATCGAGAGCAAAATTCAGATAAGAGCTTCATTAGTGATAATCTCTATTCTCATATAGAGTATTTTGGGGTAATGATTGATATAACAAAATCTTATATTTTTAGCTATTTTTAATAACTATGTGTGTAAATATTTTACAATATACTTGAATCAAAATCCACCTTTAGAGATAACATAAATATTTTTATCTTTGATTATAATAGCTATTCTTTACTGATAGCCTTAAGTTCGAATGTAACCTTAAATGTACTGTAAAATAATTTATAGGCTGCATCAACATGATGTATGTCTTTTAACTTAATTATTACACAGGAAATATACATTACCTCCTTAACTGTTAGCCCTGCAGCTATCGACACAACTGCCATCGGAAGAGATGAACATATTGACCAAAGTGTTCCCATAATTTGATCTTCCACAAATATAATATGCTCCCCTCTTCTTAATAGTCCATAAATTGCGCAAAACGCGTTCGAAAGTAGTTCGTAAAGATAAAACATTGACAGTAACAAATTTTGAATTTGAAACACTGAATTCAATTCAATAAGTATATCACACAAGTCGTTGTAGTTTTCCAGCAGGGAAAGCAAATGTTTCGCTGTAGTTCTAGTGCTCTGTCTTGTATCGAAACTTGGTAATTGCACGAGTGTTTTCGAACATTGTGATGACAGTACTGACAGATCATTTATGACCTGGTTAATGTAACAATATCTACTATGAGCAATGAAACAAAAAGCAGAAAATTGAAAACTGATCGATATTAAAGATGAGTAAAACCATACAATGCCAAACAATTCTGAAAGTGTGATCGTATATTGCGAACGAATAGTCTGTATAATACACGCGATGATAGATACAATTATGATGGAAATAAAAAAAATAGCATTCAAAGTTGAGAATGCGTTATTATGAAATAAAACTTCCGAAATTTGTTTTACTTTACGTGGGAGGTGCAGGGACTTATAAAGATGAACGATCCAGATAGATACAAGAAAAAGTGGGTGAACTAAAACAATGTATTTTAAGATGTATTCCCTGGGATTTAACGGTTCCACTAGAAAGTAAAATGGATATTTGCAACATGTGATAATAAGAATGGATAACAACAGAACAAGACTGTACAGTATGTATATATACATTCTCCTGGATTCCATCCAGAAACAAGCAGTTCCTAAGAGCTTAGAGATTAGAAACACTACACAAAAGCCTCTTGGGATACTATTTTGTCTTCCTTCAGTGAATGGCATGCTCTTTCAAAGAACGTTTGTAAAAATGAATATAGGCTAGTATTTAGTTGGTACTCGTCAATGCTAACTATTAAAAGCATATATCTTAAATGTAACTTTCGATTGAAAGGGGTTTCTAGTAGTATGAAGTGCAATAATATTTCTCTTCAATTACACTACCCTGCGATGGTTTAGTTCATAGAGTTTAATAGGTGACTAAACCTAACTCGAGTGTGCTCATTATAAATCTGCCTACAGTTTTCTTTTTGTATCACGTAAGGTTTTCGAACAATGGCAATGTGGTCATAAAGAGTAAAAAATGTGGTTTATTATATAATAATACTGAAAACATTAAACTATCCGTAAAACTTATACCAAAACTGTTAAGACAAAACCATGTGTGGTGCAATATCAACAGAGATTTCCCCTGCAAGTCATGCCATCTTGAGTGACTAGTAATTGATATCCCGATTCAGTTTTTTCTTGCTAAGCATAAGCACCAATAGTAATCAACCTTTAACATAATGTCTTATATGCTCTGCTTTCATATAACATCTTATATCTTATTTCTGTTTCTTTGTATCTCTTTCTGTTTCTTTGTGTCTCTATGTTTCTTTGTGTTCAGTTACACAGATTTACCGGGGAAATGAGAAATGAAATGGAAGAAAGAAAATCTTTACTATTACTAATTTTGCAAATTCATTTTGAAATTCACTAAATTCAATCTCTTAATTTGACCATTACTGTTTAATGTATTTTTACGATATAAATACAACAAAAAGTATTCAGATAATTCTTATAGCTTATAATTATGTCATGCCTTCAGTAGGGCGTTTCAACGTAAAAGTGAACTTTCTGGCTGTAGTGAAATATATGACATTATGAAAAATCTGTATATAGTACGCAAAAACTGCTAGTATATTGGAAATCAGAATCTCGCAATAGGATCGTTTGCCAAACACCGTGAAGCACAATAACTTCAGGGCAATGGGATTTTTAGATTTGAAAAAAAGAAGATACACGACAAAGTAAGTGTCAATCAACCCGCACAAACTGAAGAATTATCAGTTAAGAAAATAACAAATCAATCTACCAAATACTATCATTAGATTGAATGGGGAGGAAATTATGTTTCATAAATGTGCAAAGAAAACATTTCATTAATTAGAAACGTGAGTTCACGAGAAAACGCAATCGAAACTTTATTACAGGGTGTGGCCTTTTCCGAAGATTTGATCCATTTTATGTCAGAGCAGTAACGTCGTTGGTATTCTTTGGTATTGAAACAACACATATTAATCACCACCGTTTACACATTTTAATATTAATGATGGACATTTTTAGAAATGTAGATTTCCTTCGACCTAATGAATTTGGTCAACAATGTGGAAAAGTTTTGTAGTAGTAATTGATCAGCAAGAAAACCCTTATTTTTCTTCAACATGCCCAATTTGGTTATTAAATTTAGTTTAATTTTGTTTTCGACACAGACTATTAAAATCTTGCAAGCGTTTAACGTTTAAACTTAATTTATATTATTATTTTTTTTATTTTTTTGTTCAGCTTAACCTTGTTTGCGCAATTTATCATGGGCTCATTCTAGCCCATAACAGATCGTTATAGTGGACTTTTTATGCTAAATTGTACAAATATGTATCTTGTAATCATCACATAAAAATAAAACCTACGGAAATTCGACGGGTACAACTATGCATATATATATAAAGAGCAATGAGGAGATGCATACTAGGAATAACTAGGAGAGACAGGAAGACAAATGAATGGATTCGCACACGAGCAAAGGTAGATGATGTAATCGAAACTGCGAAGAAGATGAAGTTGAAATGGGCTGGTCACATAGCTAGACGAACAGATGGAAGATGGATGGCAAACATACTACACTGAATTCTTAGAGAAACGAAATGACCGAGACGACGTCTAAGTAAAAGACAGAAGTGTTTATAGGAATAAACACTTCTGTCGCTCTTAGCGTAGATGGTCCCTTAGTGGTAAAATATGTGTGTTAGTATCCTATTCACAGAGAAATCCTATTCAAAGTAGGACTGAACCCATTGCACTGAACACATTGTATTAAAAGCACTTTAAAAGCTACAATGAAGACTGTCAGTTAATATAAAACTTTGCTTTTGTGAACTAGTTTTGGTTACTATATATATGCCTGGTCAAGATGCCATTAGATGTTGTTTTAAAATCCATAAACATACATGCTTCAGCAGGGTTTCGAATCCACAACCTTGAAGACGCTGGCTTGACGTTTCAGACCCCACGTCCTCCGCACTAGGTTGTGTTAATTAAGTCTTAATGATCTATTTCACACAATCTTAATCATTGAATCTGGTAGCCAGAAGGTCATTCGTCAGTGCAAGGAAGAATAAAAATCTGATGGACTTAATAAATTATGACCTATGACTAAAATACATAGGTCAGCGTCTAAAATATTGTAAGAAGATAATAGCGAAAATTCCAGGAAATTATTGTACCAAGAAAGAACAATCAATTATTATTCAAGTACATTACAAAGGCTTGTATGTCTGGAATGTATTAAACATGCGTAATAAAAAAAAATAACAGCATGGCACTTCAAGTGATGAAATACGAAGTCCAACTTAAGTGAACTGGGTTAATGACTAGCGGTCAGAGACGGGAGTGTCTCGAAAAATTAACGGAAGGATTATGGAAAGGAAATGACACGCTGAGGTGACATTATGACGTTACAAAAGTCAGTGGTTTAAATATTATTGGGACACGATTGACGTCCTCAGAATTTTAGTAAACGCCATTAGAGTTATATCGACGCGAGTTAGGTGCATCAAGATACTGGGCTATGTAAGTTAAAATTTTGTCTCTGACTGATAGATTTTAGCTCAAGTTGATTCTAGTTGCCTTGTTTCTCTCTCTCATTACACATGTTTCACCCATGGTAGTACAGCTTATTCGTAGAATGCGATTAATTCCAATCTTATCCAAATAAGTTAATTCTGCATAACAATGGTGCAAGTATGAGCTAAACTGTGCCTTGAATTTGCTATTATTTGAATTCTATGTCTCATTCAACCGAACATCCCTGAAATACAAAACTAAGAATAGAGTCGATCCATTTGAAGATGGGTATGTTCTAAACTCGATGAAAAGCCTTGAATATGCCATGTTAAGGAAGTGCTCTACCGGTTAGCATGTTCATTAATAAACTGAGCTACACTTGTGAACTTAAAGAAGTATTTAAGTATAATTTCGGGACAGTGAAAATCCTTCCCCATGGATTGTACACATGCTGGAGATTGCTGGTTTGTTTTATACAGTTTAAAGCAGTAAAGATCTCTAAAAATTAGTGTTACGGAAATTGTGAATCCCACCCAAAACCCACGTGCTAGAACTGTATCGATCCCTAATATTTGCTCAATAGGCTGAAATTTTATCGTAATATACCAAAATTCCAAAAATATTCGCTAAGAGCATTCCAAATTCTTACCGATCTCAATGTCACAACTTGCAATAGAAAATAGGATATCTTCAAATGTGTTGAATCACTCAGTATAGCAAGTTTTTCGAAAATATTTTTAATTACGCTTTTGTAGTTTTGGTTGACATAAATTCAATATAATTCAATATAACAGATGCATAAGATAAGAAAGTAAAATTAATACCTCTAGTTCGAACTCAACACCGGCAAATATCGGTCTTATGCAAGTTGTACAACAGGATATAAATCTACAAAACTACGTTGAAATGAAAATATTTCTGGAATTTACAGAAGAATGCTTAAAGCAAAATATCATTTTTCAAAAGATCTTGCATCAGATTTAGTCTTAGGCTTAAAACAAAAAGTTGCAATTAATGTGTGAAAAGCGAAACGATTCAATCCATGATGTGCGACAGAAATTGAAGTATTTAAGGAACAAAGTTTGTCAATTCTTATACTTAGGAAACGAATATCTCGGCGAGGATTTTGAACTAACATGTACAGAAGTTAACAACAAGATTCAGTTCAATGAGATTTCACTGTAATCAGGACATGATGTAAAACTAGGTAGGATAGGCAAATAGGAGTAGGTCGATTTTCGATTCCAAGTTGGTAACCCCGTCTATCTTACATGAAGCGGAATTTGGGAAAATGCCATATAACGTTTTCTCTTGCTTCGAACTCAGGAATCACCTCCCGAAGTGTTTCTACATCTTTCGGGTTCACCCTGTATATATTACTACAGCTGGATTGTGGAGGTATATCGATAATAGCAGTATCAATTCTCTAACTACTTCAACGTTTTCCAGATTTGAAAGAACCAAATATATTGTACGATTATTATTAATGGCCACATTGTTTAATTATCTAGGATCATGAAATGTTTTGAAGTTAAGTAAATTCCTACATTTAATTGAACTAATTTAATATCGATTTCAACACCAGAAAAACAAGGTAAATTGAAATCTCGGACCAGAAGAATATGATAAGCTTGTGGACAATTTGACTCAACGCGCGCAAATAGATTATCCTACATATCTAATCCAAGTTTAGCTCAAAATACATTGCACAGATAAACAATGGTTTTCGCACACTACAACTAGGATAATAACACATCCATACTGCTCAGAGAAACAGTTCAATTAACAAAGATCGCACTTTTCAGGAGTGAATAGAACAATCCCTCACCCTCTTGGATTTATCGGTTCTTTGAACTGCGGTCTTGTCTCAAAACATTGTATCTATTATCAAATCCACCGCCACTGCCTGTTGGTGGCTCCGCGCAATAGATAATGTGACAAAGTTGGAGTATCATAGTGTGTTTCTTTAGCTCAAGTTTCAGTGATTGTAATATACACCATAATTGTTTGCAATAGCATTACAGATTTTTTCCCCCTCATTTCTCCTCGTAAAGATTTAGTGTTCTTATAACAGATTTGTACAAGTTTCTTTGTTCCGGTAACACCTTGAGCCTGAGATATGTTTGGGATTTGTTTAAACGTTTCATTGATTTTTAGTAAGAGAAACTTCGCCTCTTTACCTCTACATTCCTTCTCTTCCCCTAGGCTAAGACATGGTTGAACACACTGACCTGATCACTTGTTTCCTTTCATATGAACAGTGCAATTGGGTCAAGAGTATCGAATGAACGCACTATTTGCTGTTGTTGTTTCAGGAGAAATTTGAAGAGCCTAACACTATATTATTCTTTGTCAAGACAATCAACGAACGCTTGTCGGATAAAATTATTACGCTAAAGATCTAACAATCAAAGATAACAAATTGTTTCCAAACTATTGAATAGTACATTTTCCACAATGGAAGTTCTGTATTTAAAGATTGGAGAATTTAAAAGGCTAGAAAATGAAAAACTCAAGTGAAACTAAATGATCACCAAGTTCTTATCACATTTCACTCTTTGATGTACAATCACCGTTTTCTTCCAAGGCACACTCATTTCTTACACAAAGGCAACTTATGATATTATTGCACGGATGGCGTCGTCTGATAATATAATTAGCGACATAGAACATTTGGAATGCGAAATTGACTTTTAATTTAGGCAAATACTGTTTGTTACATTGCATATTGTTTATTTCCTCTTCCCTTTAACCACGTTATTGAAATAGTGCATTTTCTCTTTCTAGACTCAATAGATCAGTAGAAAACCACAATACTTTTTTGTGGTAGATCACCATTTTTACGCATGTGTATTGTGACATTGTGAAATTGGTTCACCATGGGCACAAAATTAAAATATACGAATATTTGCTCCATACTATATCGATTATCGCCTTCTTTACTTTGCACAAATCCTATCTCTGATCATGCGTAGGTGAACATTCAAATATCTCTTCTGGTCTCTTAACTCTTTCAGTCGGGCATTTGCACAACAAGACAGCACTGAGCTAATATGCGTTGCACGTATATTATACGAAACGTAGCCTTATATTTTATCGAATGTTGTATTGTTTATGCCACAACTTCTATGCAGATTAAAAGAGTTGCAATTACTAAAGACGGATTTTTTATACAACATCAATTGAGATATTTTAATTATCAGAAACTATTTCTGATTTTTGAAATTTGTCATCAACTGACTGAGAATTAATTATTAATGTAATTTGGAATGGAAGTAACATTTTTCAATCAAGCAATGTAATTTCTACTAGGATATATGGTATCCTCTGGTGATGGCTGTTAATATAATCTGACGTTAAACGTTGATAAAGGACATGCGGAACATTTCACCTCGTATTCTAGGGAACATAATTTTTCTATTCCTGAGTGGTGTCCTTTCCCCACCTACTTACACTGTGCCTGAGAATTATTCTAATTTAACAGTAATTCACATATTGTTAATTCTAAATGGATCGGGAAAGTTTCTAATTTCCAAAGTGCATAGTGGGGGTGATCACTATTTTGTATATCAGTAGCTGTGTAAGGCAATTTGGAACAAACCCGGGCAAGTGAACTTGGTTGATGTCCGTTCACGAACACAATCAAAGCTCACACTGCTACTTTTGGCCGGAATATCTTATTTTTTTATTATTCCGAACTCCACGAGAAAACTGTTGGCTGCACGGGGTCTTATGTGCCATGACAGATATTTTCCTGCCATTCTCCGTAATCTATACATGAGAATGGTTATTCAGATTGCTGAGAGTCATGATTATGAGTCATTAACTCATTAGTCAAGCACAGAAGTAAGAGTCCTGAGAAGGCAAGGCTATTACGCCACCGACCACCACCGACCACCACCGACGTGCTCCAATGATTAATTTTATCAAGCGATTATTTGAATTTGAATTTTATTAATGGCCTTTAGGCATCTGAGGCTCAGGGAGGGGAAAGGATTCTGGAAGGTGTCAGCCAGGGCCTATATTGAAGGTGCCATCCTGGCATTTGCCTGGTGTGACTGTGGCTGGAAGAACCTGTCAGGATGGTCGGCCGCTGGGGTCGAATCCAGGACCTCCCGAATTCTACGGCAACGCTTTACCACTGGGCTACGGCGGCTCGGTATCAAGCGATTATTATGTCGGCGCTGCCCCTCAGGAGGTGCATCCTCGGGCGGAGGAACCACTGCCCCCAAGCTTACTTCGCCACTGATGCATATAATCTTAAAACTACTTTAAGGTATTCTAACTTTATCACCAGTATCATGCATCACCATTTAAACGATCTGGTAGAGATACTGTCTAAAGTTCAACCATGGCGCGTTGTATGATAAAATAGAATATTTGCATCCACTTTAGATACTTCGAAGATGAGGTAACGCCTTCGATGGAATAATAATTTCGGATCAGGTTTTGAATTAATCAAACCATTGTATCTGATTAAAGATGACCTAAAGTAATTAATTTAAATTTACCTCAGTGTTCAAATTATATGTATGTGTGAGGGGGAGGAGCACGAGGGACCATGTCCTTACCCATTTCATTTTGGATTTGGCGTACCCCTGCCTTTTTATCAATGAGAGCTCATTGCCGTTACTTTCAATAGACATTCGCCACTACTAGGTGCAAGCTTACCTTTTCTAGCTCACTTCTCCAAGCATTCCCTTACATTTTCTAACTCACTTCGAGCACTGATTTTCCTAACCGAAGAATACCTAGCTTAACTCTCACTATTTTAATGAACAGGGGGAGTATCCGAAGTGCAGCCGAATATTTAATTTTCATTAGTCGCAAATACCTCCCTCCCAGCCAAGCTCTATTGTAATCCCTTCATGGTCTTTATCTTAATTTCATTATGTCATTTCGTATTTTTTTTTCATTTTTAGATTTCCAATTGATATCTAGCCCAACATAACACAAGTACATCCTATTGACATCATTGGATGCAGTCATACCATTCATTTTGTGCCCACAGGAGAAGTATGTCCAATGGAGAAGGCAAGAGACGTCCATTAGACTTTCAAAGTAGACTCGATGGTTATGTCCAGTGGATGTCCATATAAGGTACAATTATGGATAAGTACGGATTTTAATTGATGGGCTGTAACATGTGCACGTACGTCCAATGTACGTCTCATTTTATGTCCATAGGACGTCCAGTGGATCCACAAGAGCAAAAGTTTGCTGAGTTTACATTGGGCCTTCTTTTCAGAACGTTACTGACAATTTTTGCAAACGAGTGTTCCCATAAGTAATGTCGTATGTGCGATGACCGCTGAAATGACACCATCTGGCGCAGCAATGAATGGTGAACTAGAAAGTCCTTGCCATAGCTGAGTCAAATAGGGCACTTGATTGTGCAACTGTGTGTAGAAGGAGAACGGTTTACTCCACTGGTTTTAACTGGCTTGTGTTTGATAATGGCAGTATCGGAGGACCACATGCGGCCTCTCATGTATGAATTTCACCAGGGACATCCAGCCAGCGCAGTGGCACGAAACAACAAGGCCGTATATTGTCAGGATGCTGTGGATGTGTGAAAGTGCCAGAGGTTTCGTTCTGGGGACAGCAGCCTCACCGATAAGCCACGGGAATGGAGTCTGATGCAGCTGGACAACGATGCTTTGCGAGCAGCGGTGGAGGTAAATCCAGTGCAGACTGTTGAAGAACTGGCCAGTGAACTCCATGTTACCCATTCGACCATCCATCGTCATCTGCAGAAACTCGAAAAATGGGTATATCTTGCATTAACGACTCAACAGAAGTAGCAACGAGTTGATATCTGTAGTTCCCTACTCACCCATCACAGACGTGAGCCATCTCTGGACAGAATGGTGACACGGAATGCAAAGTTGGTCCTCTACCATAATATTACAGGCAAAGTTAAACTCTGTTAGTCAAAAGTTCCTTCACGGCGAATAAAGTGCTTTTGCAATCTCATTCTCATTTGGCATCTTCGTTAGTGTGTTGATTCAATGTTTTTAGTTAATATTTACAAATCATGATAGCAATATAAATGAATGACAAACGTTTGGTAAATTATATTGTAAGATTCGTGAGTGCGTATTAAAATACAGCCTAAGAAAATGCTATACTTTCGATCACAATGATGTCTCTTAAGCATGTTCTTTCCATTGTCAAACAAAACATAGATCGTAGTAGAACTTCTTAAAACACGCAACCAGAACAAAAAAGTTGTAGTCATGAAAAAAGACTGTCCTAGCATAAGTTAAGCGGAATAAAATTATATTTCATCAATATTTCTTCACATTACGGAGAGGGTTTTTGTATATAATACAGAAAAAGTAATGTGACACATTGAAAAATTCGAAATATATATGAAATTGCGATATGTAGATTATCGTGTCCTTATACAATAGAATAGAAAATACTCCCATCTCTCCCAGTTATTTCAACCCAAATATTGCGCCAAAGGTTTCGGAACGGCTAAATATCTCGGTTCGAATGACGTTTCTCGAAAAATTGAAAGATACAAAATTAAAAGAAAAGCATCACTGCTATACAACGGGCTAGCCAAGCACCTTGTATAGGACACTGAGTGTACCCCATGGGTAACAAGTGTGATTTTTCAAATCGGACTCCCCAGTTTCCATTATCTCTTCTACATCTACAGGAAAAACTGCGTCAGAAAGTGTACTTAAAACATATAGAATATTCAAAATAGGTCCCACAGCGCCGAAAATCAATTACTTGTGTGAAGTTCCTGAATGGCTAATTATCTCGGTTAGAATGCGCTGCATCGAAAATTTGCAAGAGAGATCGCTTTCAGGAAAGCATCAAAGCTATTCGATGAGCAAGCCAAATTCGTTGTGTGAGTCCCATGGATTCCAAGATAAATGTTTAAATGGAATGACCAATTTTCATTGAGAATTCTGCATCTGCAAGACAAAATACGTCAGAATATGTCCTGATCTAAAATGTAAGAAATTAATCATGACCTCCACAGAGACCAAAACCGATTAATGGTGAAAAGACCTGGAGCTTTATAGTGACTTAGTAAAAGACTATGAAATATTAATGACAAGAGAAAAATTAGAAAAAGACAACAGCGTAATCGGACATGGTGACCAAACCACATGTGTGAAACCATGTGTGGGCCTAATTAGGCCAAACTTTGATATTACAAACTGGACCTTACGTATTTTAGATTGGATATTCTGATTCTATGAGAAAATACATAAGAATAGGATTGTGATTACTTTAGCGCTGTCTTTGTCCCTTTCTCTTTCGCTTCCGGACACACATGCACTTCTCTTGTGACTATGCATATATTTCAACTTGAAACCAGCTTCAATTAACAGTTGTCATTATAGTGGAAGAATAATTGTTTCTAAAGTCATCGTCAACACATTGGGCAGTTTGAAGAAGCCAATTAACAGGCAACAGGAGACTTTTTGCAACTAGGGCGTTGAGAGTCCCCAGGGTAACATGTAGGTTTTCGACGACAATAAGACACTTGGAATCATGAGAGACTGTGATGGCATCTATGACCATATGGAATTGGTGACGAGGAGCCAAACATCCATATGACATCAGGATCTTAAGAAAGACGAGCCTCGTTGAAATTGTCATGTACATCGAACACTTCCATATCGGAATGGAAATTTCATATCAAAGAAGAAAAACGTACTATCTAATAAATACAAAATAGCGTGCTTACATTTACTGGATTCAATATTCTGCAGCTAGAGGATTCCTGGAGCATTGAATTAAGTCGTGCACAGTGATGAATCAGTTAAAAAAATCAAGAGCACAAATATATTTTACCAATGGGAGAGAACACACAACAAGCCAAGCATAAAACCAATGCTTCACACAGTTAAGTTCAAAGAAATTGTTGAACAGTGCTTAGCCGGTTATTATCGGTCTATAATTGGCTATGAAGGCAAAGCGTGTAATTGATCCAGACAATCAAATTGACTTGAAGGTTTATTTGCGTTTTGTCAAGAAAATCAAGAAAACAAATAGGATTGTCAGTCGCGCAATTACCCACAGAGTTAGGCAAAACCGGCAGGCAAACAGGTAAAAATCAGTCAATTGGTAGATATGTTTTATTATCTATGACAAACAGCTCATTTTGGTCGAATAGCTCGAGACAAAAAGTGACTTTAACGCAGATTAAAGTTGATTCGAAAATAGAACTCATTCATATAAGATTTTAAGATTTCAAGGGATCATATCTAGTTTCCGCACCAGTCAGATTAGTAAGTGGAAGAACTCTATCTTACACGATTATTCTCGTTGTGTCGATGGAAGAAGAACTCTTCCCTCCGATTTATGTGCTTGTATCTGAACCGACTGGCAAATTTGTCTTTCAGAGGGAATATTCTGGATTCACTATTATTCAATTATAATAATAGGTGTCATAATAACATTACACATTGAGAGGCGTATATACTAGTATAGTCTGGAAAAAAGTGTGAGTAAGTGTTGAATCAAAAGACAAAGAGTCAAAACCAGCGATCAGATACTAAAAGCTATATCCTTATGTATTTTCTCCTGGAGTCAAACTTTCTAATGTAAAGTAGGTGAGATCAAATTTGGAAAATCAAATTTTGACCTATTGGGGCCCTCAGCGGCGAATGACATGAAGTTTGGTCATACTGTCCTATTTTTTACGTTACTGCACTGCATTGCTTTGTCTTTCTAGTATCATTTCATAGTCTTGCACTAACCCACAGTAGATCTCCAGGGCTTCTCACCATTAATTTCGTTTGCGACCTGTTAATATCATACATCTTGGATAATGACATATTCTGACGTATATTTTTCCGTCATATTTTGAAAAAGGTATCCTGAAGGTGACCATCATTTCGAAGTTGTCGTCGCTATGATAGTCAACCTTAACATATCAAATGAGAAGTGGCATTATTACGATACCATGGAATTGAAGACGGAAAAATAAAGAGAACTACGCCGATCTTGCAAAACAATATTTCAATTGTTTCAAAGTTATTATATTTTTTATATATTTATGTAGTCAGGATGATATTTCATTATCTTCATCTCTTTGTGAGGAGATACTATATCTTTTATGATATATGATGTTAATACTGGGAATTTTCATCGTTTACTATGTTTAATTAAATGTTTATCATACGTGCTTTTCCAACTAATTGATCATGTCTACATGTGTTTATAAGTTCTTTACATTGTTATTTAAAGGACACTTGTTTATAAAAATCTACAATTTTTATGTAGTTCCCAGGATTTGATTCAATATTACTGTACTATTAATAGTTTTAATAAAATATTCAAGGAACCGAGAAATATTTACAATCCCACGTGCTATTTTCTTCATGAAACTGTATTTTAACATCCACTGTTGGGTACGTGTAAATGTTATACCTATTGGGGTGTGCAAATAGAACTATACATTACAAAATTGATTTAAGCTAGAACAATGCGCAATCGCCATCGGAATCCATATCCTCTTGCATTCTTTCTTGTAAGCGATCAAAGTCATGTCATCTTTAGTCGATGAACTGTTGTACTGCACTTTGCGTAGAACACTCATGATTAAATTCTGAGCGAAAGACTTGTACAAAGCGCAAAATGTGTGGTAGTCTGTGGGGTGCAAGTCTGAAGAATAGGGCGCGAGCAGTAAAATTTTCCAACGAAGTTTATAAATATGGCGTCGCATCATCATTGTGGGTGCTGACTTCTTGGGGATCAACAAGGTATTGCTGGTTAATTCGCTATGCTGCTCGCAGTTTATTCAACTGTTCACAGTGTGAAGTGGCGTTAATGTTTTTGAGTTTCAGGACCTCCTAGCGAATTATGTATTTGACCTTTCACCACTCGCCTAACATCATCATCTTGGGATGATCAATTTTGGATCTCCATGTAGGGGGTTAAGAAACAATTCATGAAATCTTTCGACAAGTTATATTCCGGTACAGAACCCGCTTCTAATTAACCATGTAGATGCGTGTCAAGAGACGGTCACTTGTGTAGAGGCATTATTGCCTTATCAAACTCTGTAATTCTTCTTATTGATTTCTATTTTACCTACGTGATACACTGTCTCTGTCCACTCCTCATCATAGACTGTGGATGCTTTGATGTTCTCCCGATCGCGTGGTTACCATTTCCTGCACTGATAGAGCTGTCTGTGCGATCACCTAGAGCATACTTTTTTTTACAAAAAAGGAAACACCATAACTGGAATTTAATATTAATCAATTTCGATTTATGAGTTTTCCTTACATAAATCTAATCATAACATTATTTTGCTAACATCTTTACTACTTCAATAACCAGAGTTAGAGAAATAAAGGACGAGAAAGTAAATCAGTGGTATTATGAGCCAGTAGGTGCGGGATGCAAGTCACACGTATTGCATTATTTTGGGTAAAGACTTCCTTTGACGGTTTCAACAAACGAAACGTAACATTATCTTAGAAAAGATGTTAACATAAAGTATGAAAGTTTCGTGGTCCACCTAAAACTAGTACCTCAAATATCTCGTCTCCTATTTCACATTGAGCTTTGAAATAAAAATGCATTACTAAATTGCATATACAAATCCAATTGTAATATTTTCAGTGTCAGTGGCGAGCCGTGAATACCCATACAAGACCAGCTTCGAAATTGTAAATTAAAAAATCGAAAGTGGGGTAACTTTTCACTGCTTTGGGACAAGAAGTGAAAATGGAACAACTTTTATATAAAACATACCTACGGTTTGACAGCTTCGACAGCCAATTATCATTATGCAACGTAATAATACGCTTTTTTATTTCAAAGTTCTATGTGAAATAGGAGTTGAGTTATTTAATGTGATAGTGTGGCATGCCATACTATCGTTCCTAATAAAAACTGACTTTCGTAGCTGCCAAACCCTATGAAATATTACATTATGTTTCCTCTAAAAGTTGTTCCACTTCACTTCTTGTTCCATTAACTTGAAAAGTCACACCACTTTCCATTTAAAATGTTAAAGTATGGGTATACTTGGTCCACCAGTGACACTAAAAAAATACCATTGGATTTGCCGTATACAACATAGTAGTGCACCTTTTTATTTTAAAGCTCTATGTGTAGGAGCCGAGATATTTTAGGTGCTAGTTTTAGGTGGACCACAAAGTATATTATAACAACTATCTCGATATTCGTAATAAGTAATGAAACAATTTTCTTCTGCTACTACAACATTTGAAATACTGAAATATAAGAAATGATTTATAATCTTGCTATAATTCTATTTCGAGTAAGAATATACAGGAAAACGTTCACTACGCTGATTGCTCGTATGGCTGAAATTTAAATTTACCTTTTACTCGGATAAACGTTTTCTTCCTGACCTAAATTTGATATCGACACAATTAAATTACATTTACTAAACGACGATACAGATTTTATTTTCAATTTCGGTATAAACTCATGGATAATTTTGTTCCAATCAGAACGTGATATAAATGTGCCTAATTGATTGGAAAATTTCAATAGTACTAGTTGTTTGGTAACGAACCGTTTCCACAAGATAATTCAATAGTAACAATATAAGCCTCTATGAAACCTTCAGTGAGTATTCACTATTCTGTGCTCTTCCTTTTGTGTAGAATGGTATGTTACCATCAATTGGAAAGTTGTATCTGAACAGTTTCGGTTTCCTGATGAAATTGGACCAAAATTAACAGGTATGTTGTTACTGCTCCAACAATCTAAATAGTAAATAGACAGAGAAAATAAATGTTAGGTGTGTGCCAGCTAGTATAACTATAAATCTTAAAACAACAATTGTCTATAAGTCTCTAACTATATCTTATCACTCACTGTATGACTACATAATTGACTTTATGTACTTATTTCCTTCTCGATGCTTCTCGTATTGAGAAACAATTACTCGAAATGAATACTGAGTTTTTGTAACAAATATTCATAAGGGAAGTATTATTTTATTTACTTTCCAAATACTTTTTTAAATATCAAATGTTTTATATACATTTCTTAAGGAAGTTAATTAAAATTCCCTAACGGTATTTTCAATTTGTGTGTAATATAAATTAAATTTCCCCCGTTTAATAGTTGCACACTCTTTTGGTGGATAATTCTTAAACGTATGAGTGTATGAGTATTTTGCTGTTCAGAAAATTATAAAAGTTTGTGTATTGATTTTTCACATACAATTCCTCCTCGTCGAGGTATGTTTTATCGATTATTATGATGGCATTTGGCAGAGTTGTAGTTTTACAAAATGGTGATAAATTTTAGGACAACACTATGTTAGATTTTTATAATTATTATTAAAAATATGTAATGTTATATATATATATATATATATATAATGGTACGTTTCATGTATATTAACATATTCTTTTGATGAAGCTGATTAAAGTTTTAATATTCTACCATGATAACATTTACATTTACATCCGTAAAATACCTTTTTATTTACTTTTGTATTTCTTTACTTGAAGATTTCCTTAACTATTAACACTAGCACTCCCTAGAAACTACTTCTAGAACGTCCACAAGGCTCAATATGGTTCCTTCTCATCTTAAACTTTACACGAACGAATATATATATTGCTGTTAATTCTCATTTTTGTGAGTTAAGAGCCCTTAGTTCCACACCCAATTTCAGTTACAAACGCATAGGTAAACAATTTAAATTTAGTTCCTTACATTATTTGAAAACTTTTTATGTATTTGAAGAAATATGTTTTTATAGACAGTGCGGAAGTTTGGAATCAAAACTGGTGCTGTAAAAAATTAGCAAGTGTTCTTGTTGGGTCATTCAAAGTACGAACCTTCTGCATCCAACACAGTTGTATCTAGCCTACCAGTGCCTGGAAGAATTTCTGGAAGTGATTTTGTGTAGTGCTGTTTAAAATATTTGTCGTGGACTTCTTGATTGTTGACACATAAACAAAGTAGGGACCTTTCAGCATAACTTTAAGTTAAGAAAATAAAAAAATAATCTCACATTTCCTACAACTATCCAGGGAGTAGGGAGGTTATTCAAACACACAGATCTCATTTCGAGCGAATAAGTAGTTCACAATCAAGCTATGCGATTGCAGGTATTGTCATAAAACACCATGTGCTACAATCCCGATACTTTGGTCTCACAGTGTTATTATTTGAATCAAACATTTCAGTACTTGCCCCACAGCTTCCTTATTCACATTTAACGGTTCATCAATCATCTTAAACTTAACATTTTGGTCCTGAGTAATGATCCTTCTCACTGTCTCAACAAATTCGGTTTTTTCCATCGTTTCTGCTGCGCTCGATTTTCCAACATCTTCAATTCACTCCCGGCCTTCACTGAAACGCCTCTGTTATTTACAAAAGTACCGGATAAATAATTGCCCCATACACTTGGTGCAAGAGCTGAAATGTTTCCGTATCAGTATAACCCAAGCGCGCTGCTACATGTTTGAACCACAACACACTTTCACGACACGTGTCCACTTTTACCTATGCCACATACGGTAATGTTGCTTAAAGTCAATTAGCTTTACATTGATTTTTCCTGAGATACATCTTACTTGTTCGTACTTCAGAACCCTCCACATTGATGTCACGTACAGATATTGAAGGGAGTCTCGATTTTAAATTGCCGCACTTAGTATTTGCTCCAGGTACGCCAGTATTATTTTTATACTTCGTTATGTAGTTTTATGTACAACTTTTTAGTATTCCAATTGTTTTAGTTACTACCTAAGTACACCATTTATCACAAAATGCGCTCGTGGAATGTACAATGCCTTTTCAATGTTAATTCAATTGCACACATTTCCTACAACTGTAAAATTTTTACTATCAAATTTGCCACATATTGCAATCTCCAATATATTCTGGATTAAAGATGTCTTGTTCTTTCTCTATTTATCAACTATTTACAAATTACGTCATTCAAGTGGTATTTCTGAATCTGAATTACATTCTGTAGCTGAGGTCCTGTTAGCGTCGCTTCAGCGAAGCTGCTCGTATTTCATTTAGAGTATAATTTCTTAGTATTTGCAGCAATTTTTGCTATATATTTTCATTCCAGTGATTGCATAGTTTATTACAATTCCACCTGAAAATCAAGTAGATAACTATAAGATCAACAAGATTATAAAAGGTGTGATAATGCTACCTTCTTGATGATGTGTTTACAGCATATGTTTTGGTTGTTTTGTCTACAATCTTCACTCTATATTCTTATCACTGTAAAACGGAACAGTTTCAGTGTATATTATCTTATTTTCGATCATATTCAGGCTTCATGAAGAGATCTTAATACAGCTACACCCATCTTTTTCTTAACTTGATACACGGTTATTCGATTGTCAATGTAGTTGAGAAATTTTACATACTTAAAATGTGCTTCCTCTTATTTGATTTTTTAGGTATTTATTTTTTATCTTTATTAATTACTGCAACAATTGAAGGTGCTTTTCCTTTCAGACTTTGGGTAAGTTTTATTCATGTAAGTATATATTTATATACTTCTTTTAACGTTTTCCCCTTCCCAATAATTGTATTATAATATTCCATATGGGATTCGTTAATTTGCAGGACATTCTATTTTTTCTGCAAACACAAGATAAGCCATATACCTGAAAATCTCTTCCAGATCTTAGTTCTAGGCAACAGTTATATTACCCTATTTCTTGAATAATGAAAAATCTTCTATTTTTTGTTGAGCTCCATCGTAATGCAGATATAAAATTACTACTTCTAGAAAATAATAAATGAGAACTGTGTAACATAAAGGAAATAAAACTGTTAAAAATTTATGTAATGTAGAAATAAATAAAATATTATTTACACTGGTGGTATGAAACGTGCTTCCCTTCTATAGTTTGAAGCTTTTGAAGACCTTTATGAGGTTGCAAGTGTTTTGTGAATTACTTTTTTGCAGTATTTTTTGCACTGTGGGAAATTATTGATATTTATACGTATGTTATATTTCGAACACCACCTCTACGTATGTTACAGGAAACCACTTACTATATGCCTGCAACCACATTACCACGTGGCATGAATACGACATGACAAATGACTATTTCATTGAACATTCGAAGAATTGAAGAAAATAAGTATGTGTTATTTTCAAACTTACGAGAAAACTTTCCGTATAAAGCATGCCTCACCGTTTACAATCACCCAATGGAGGTACTAAGGAAAGTGTTTCGACTTAGATCCTTATATATTATATAGATCTAACAACACATATTATTATTCCTGTAAAACTTGAATTTCCCAAACATAGCACTTAGCACCTAATTCACTTCATTTCTTCAGTTTAATTCAATCTACAGTTGAAGCGACACTAAAATGTTAGCTTTTATAACATCTTAGTTGATAAAAGTGAAGAATTCAAGTAGAAGTTGTTTATAAGATAGAAAATATTTTTCGTCGAAAAAAAGTGAATAGCATTACGAACTGGATCATCAATTTGATTCGCTGTTCGTTTATCATAACACCTCGTAATTTTTCCAGAGCCATAAACCCCTATGCGGAATGCTTAATGAACCCCATCTCTTGTTGAATTCTATAACCAATACTTTGGTGTTCTATATGTTTCTTTCAGAGTAATTAATTGACACATTTAAATTGGTTATAGCGTATTTACTAAGCCTATTGTGATATTAAAATGATTTATATATTGACATTTCTTTGTTGTTCATGTCCAGCAAATTTTATAAAGGAGTAACAAATTTCGCTGGTATACTTATTAGGCAAACATTGTGCTAAAAAATGAAATTGAAAGGACCCATCTGTTTGAAATATTTGTGCATTTTTACTTTTAGACGAAAGTGACATCCCTGCATACTATCCTATTATCGTAAAAACATGACTCATAGATGTGCCGGCCCACTTGAAAGCTTGATTTGAAAGCTCTTTTCTCTTCAGTGATATTATTTTTAAAACTTTTATTGTTAAATGCAGGTTTAGTACATATTTGGGGAAGCATAGGCGGAAAATAAAATTTCAAAAACTGTTGTAAAACGTAGGAACAAAAATCATAGTTGGGGTCCAAAACGGACACGCTTGGAGGTCCCAGGTGGCAAATTGTATTCGCGTTGCTTGCTCTAAAGTGCATACAACTAGAGATGAAATCATAAAAACGCATCTTTCAACTTCTAGCAATATAGATGTAGTAGCACTAGATTATTTTAAAAAATCAAATTGATTCTCTTGGTCTGTGGAGTGTCAAAATAATTTACTTCTAGTACTTGCGAAATAATGTCCAAACCTGATAAACAAAACACATGTAAACGATACTTTCAGTGAAAATTGGCACAATAGCATACCATGTTGTTTTTACTCGACAACTATATACGATTTAGTTGCATATGTAACATCATTTAGTACGTGATTGTTAATACAGCGTGGAGTTCCTAGTAATCTTCCATATTTTATAAAATTCAAAGGACGTGTATATGTGTTTAGCAACTTGAAAAATTAACATGGTTTGATCAATATTCACCAAGCTTATTATTGCTTCTGTTGGTAAGCAGAGAATAGGGGAGCCTGTTTTCTTCCCATACTTACTCTGGGGTGCTAGGGTGTTCCAATAAGTACTAAGTTTATTGTAAAGCTTGAAATCCATACTACTTTACTATTCTACAACAAATTGAATATGGGCATTTCACTTGACAAGGAGACGGCAGTAAGCAATTTCCTTTCCATATATACTTTGTAAAGGCGTATAATTTTGATACCCTGTAAAATTATATTTACACCTCATAACTTTGAATTTACAGCTCTAAAACTGAAAATGGTGAACAATCGCTGATATAAAATGTATTCCGGGTTCTCAAGTTCGGATATTTTATTGATTTGCATAACACCTGTTTGGGCCCAGCAGTTAGCACGGAAAATAGCATACGAGCTGTCCCTGTAATCACTGTGAAGAGGAACATGGTGTTCAATCGTGAATGTAGTGTATATTACATACTAAAGATAAATTTGTTTAATGAAATATAACAAAAGGTGTATAATATCGTAAACCAGCAAGTGAAAGACAGAGCTCTAAACAAATATGCGTTTAAGTAGTGGTAATAAAGTTTACTAGAGACGAATTACAGTCTATTTTTAGTTTTCTAAGACATTATTGTTTAGTTTGTACTTACTTGCTTCCCAAGAAGCTTTTAGCGGATGCCAAGTGTTTTTGTTTTATGAAATTGTTTTATTTATAAATTACAAAACAAGCTGTGTTTTTTTTATTTAAATATGTATTACTGAATTATAAAGTTCTAATTTAAATTTGAGTTTTATAATTCTAATTTCATAGCTCAGTAAATTCTCTGTTGATATTTCAGTACATATTGTTATAAAATTACAAAGTTATGTTCTTACACATTCTGAACACTAGAAATGTACGCTGAAACATTAATATTAAATTATACAGTCACCACAAAGAATGTCAAGAATTTTATGAGTCTAATTGTAGCATTTCCAGATGGTAAATTAAGCATATGAATGCACAAATATGACTTTTATGAGACTATACAAAGTATATTAAAAGTAGATAGAACTACAATAATAAGTAGATAGTAAATTACAGATGTTGGCTTTAATGCTTATTAACATATTTGAATGCATCCTCTAGAAAATCATTCTTGGATAGCACCATGTGATGAAAAATAAACTTTGTGAGATTTAAAATTACATCGATGTATGCTATAATACGAATACTGTATTAAATGCAGAGAAGAGCTCAATTTCACTCATCCACTCACTCTATAGCTTACAGAACTCGCACGTTCATCGCCGTAATAACAAACGTTCGTATCGGGATCTATCGTGGGCAAGCTCAAGCCAGTTTTCCTCACAAACACCTACTTCTCGAAAATACCTTCTAATATTGTCCTTCCAATGTCGTCTCGGTCTTCCCAACGGTCTCTTTCTCTCCGGCTTTTCAACCAAGATTTAATATCATTCTTCACTTTTCCACCATTCTAGTTACATGGCCTGCCCATTTTAGTCACCGTGATTTCATTATTCTTACAACATCGGATATGCCATACAGTCCGTGAAGATCATTATGCATTGTCCTCCATTCTCCACTTATCTGGGACCATTTCTGTTCGTATATATTTCTCAAAGCCTTATTTTCAAACACTCGTAATTTATGTTCATCTGCTAGAGTCGTACTCCAACTTTCACAACCATAAAGTATTACCGGCAGAATAACAGGTTATGTATATTTTCAATTTCAGCTTCCTTGATATTGATCGCGAGGTTAGGGTTTCTGGACTGAATAGAAACATGCGTTGCCCGATACTAAACGACTTTTTATTTATTCCGTTACCTCGTTTTACTTTTTACGTAAGTAATTAAATTTGTTAACTTTTTCTATGTTCTCATCCTTAATTGTTACATTCCTATTCCCGTTATTGGTGCTTCGACTTGTTATCATGTATTTTGTTTTCTCTATGTTTTCCTGTAGACCTATCTCATCGCACGCTTCTACTAAGACATCGGTGTTGCTTTGTAGTGCATCTATATCTTCCCCTATTAAATCTATATCATCCGCGTATACAAACAGTTGATTCAAACCATTCAACGTTAGTCTCTTTTTGTCCTCTTTTCTTTGAAAAATCGCATATTTTAAAGCAAAGCTAAGCAGTAGTGGTGACAAGGCATCAGCTTGTTTCAGTCCGTTGCGAATCCTATCTGACATATTCAAACATCTAGCTGACACTTTTAAAATTCCATATCTATAAAGCACATCAATATTGTATTAGTTTTTTCTATAGCTAAATGCAATAAATTAAATCTAGAAAGGACTAGAAACGTAGGTACTGTTCTTAATCCTTAGGGAACAAAGTTTGTCGTATCATCTTAAGATATACACTACAAATTCAATCCAGCTATGTTATTCCAAGAATTGTGCATATTATAGAGCAATAAAAAGACGTGTGAGAGAAAGAGAGAGGGAAAGAGATAGACAGACTTGAACGAAGAAAACATAAATTAACCATAGTAACATTTTGGCATTTCTTGGAGGATAGAACATGAAGATGAGATACCTACAATCAGAACTGTATTTCTCGGTTATGAAAACTGATAACGTTTAGTGCCAGAAAAGGTAATAATGTAGTGGTCTCACAATTTGTATAAAAGCCGTAAATTCGTTATTTTTTAGATCTACCGAAGTAAAGAGTTCGTTACCACATTTTAAAGTTGCACACGACGAGAGTTGAAACCAGTTAAATACTCACAACCTAAATTCTAATTATTTGTGATGCATACTATATTTACTGCCTATTTGGAATGATTAACAAACACATACATTTTATAGCTCAGTAATATTTGTGTTGCTTAATATATAAATTTAACTGACTTCTGTGGGTTTAAACACATTTGAGTAAACGTGTTGGAAACTAAAGTGATACATTATATTGAACTAATGTTAGGAAGAGAAAACAAGAAACATAAATATAATTTGGAGACTCACAGAGTAAAGAAGTGTAAGATTTAGAGGAAACAATCCGCAGACACAAATTTCAACTTTCCGATGAAGCAGCTGCAAAGAGAACATCTGTACCTGGAATCAATAAGGGAATAATTGTTACTGGTTACTTGTCAGTTCTTAAAAATAGTAAATGTGGTTTTGACAAGTTACTTAAGTTTTTTAGAACTCTTTGAAAGACGTCTTGGAGGAATGTCATTAAAATGCAGTAATTGATAACATCGATTTATATATTTTAAGTTGTTTGTACAATTATGTGCTTAAAACATAAGCGCATACGTCCAATAATTGGCAATACCAACTAAACTATATAATTTGAGTAACACAGTTACAAATACGGCCAGGTCCATTTTTTTACAAAATGACATTGTTTCCGTCAGTTGGCGTCACCCTCAAATCAATACTACATCTCTTTCGTTACAAAAACGGCCAGATATGTGTTTAAATGCATTTGAAGGGTACACGGGAAAAACGATTAAGGTCCATTTTTGAACGTTGTAACAAAAAAAAACACATTTAAAGCATAAACACTTGAATTTAAAGGTATTTTTTTGCTCAAGGCGTGTGTTCGACCTCAAGCAAAGATGCCCAAAATGAAAATAACTTTACATTGGAGTGTTTACACTTTAAGTGCCTTTTTTCTCACAATTTTCAAAAATGGACCTTGATTGTTCTTCCCTTGTCTCTTCGACCTCAAACAAAGATGTCCAAAGAAAAAATAACTATAAATTAGAATGTTTAAACTTAAAATGCGTTTTTTTCTCACAACTTTCAAAAACGACTTTGATCGTTCTTTCCTCCATTTAAATACGTGATTTTTTTTTTGCAAACAAACGGCCGGATCCACAAACGCTTAGTTTCAAGTACGGCCAGGTTCAGTGTAGCCAATCACAGCACAGTGCTCAGCCAATCACGCTAAATCACAAGTAAACGAAGAAGCGGACCTATGTGAATATGACACAAACAATGACGATGAAGTTGTGGAAATTGTCAATTAACGATTTTTCGATATAAAAGTAAAAATGTGCTATAAATGTAACACAGGAAGCTTGTAATTGAAATATGTTTTATTAAATGTATTATCATTTTAAAAACCAAACTCAATGAATCATTTTCATAGTATCATGTCTCATGTCTGCAGTTTTTGTTAGAAAGACGGCCACGCCCACACCTTGGTTACTAAACAGTTAAGGTTCAATTTTGCTTCGTAAATAACTAATAAAATCATAATATAATGTATCACATCTGTTACACATAAAAATTGAATTACATATTGGTATCCAAATTGAACAAATAGCAACATTAGTAGCTTTTATCTATAGTAGACTGTTTTTGCATGCTCCTAGAAAATTTTGCAAAGTGGAACTGGCCATGTTTCTAACTAAGCTACTCATTTATTCTTGTTATATTTCTGCGAATACCACTACCTTTAAATGCTCTGAAAGTGATCTGGCATAATCCGTGAACTCTTGGGCACTTACTGAAGAGCTGCTTATACAAAATTTGTAATACATTCAAATTGTTTTAGTATAGCTAAATGTTGCAAAATGAAATTAGAATGATACCATCCATTGCCATACCAAGGGAAATATTTTAAGAAACATTTATTGAAAACTGTAACTTCCAATAACTGATATTTCAACGTATGTGGTTAGCATAAATTCAATGAAAATAAATCTCAAAAGTTATTCGTAAATGCTGAAATACTATGATTTACCATTTTACTATTTCATGTGTGAGTAAGTACCATTTCCACAAGTTCCGGCTCTATATATAAGTATGTGCAAGGTTGTACCCAGTTGTGCATATATAAAATAAAGCCTGTAATTTTAGATAATGAACAACCTCACAAATAAAGCTGAATTTCAAA
The DNA here is from genome assembly GCA_022664845.1 of Lepisma saccharinum. Taxonomy (NCBI): domain Eukaryota; kingdom Metazoa; phylum Arthropoda; class Insecta; order Zygentoma; family Lepismatidae; genus Lepisma; species Lepisma saccharinum. Next base: position 72,617 of record JAGDQP010002741.1, on the reverse strand, counting down.
AACAAAATAATTCTTCATCAATTTTTTCTTTCAAAAAGTTGGCATGCCAGAAGAATAGGTAACAGTTTTGTTCCTAGATCACAAGTACAAATCAAATTTTGCTCAAAATAAAAGCAGTATAGGCAACGTAGTTGCCTTTTTTACTATCATAGAACGTCTTTCAAACACCTTTTGGATTCCGTTTTAAAAAAAACGTGTAGATTTTGAGGAAATGAATTAATCTTCATAATTAGTACTGTCTTAAAACTTCGTGTTTATATTTCAAAGTATAATTTGCAATGACCGAATTTAGAAAGACAGTTGAACGACACAATTGCAAGTCAATATGGTTGATTTCTCAGAACATAACATCCACATTCTTGCAACTTCATTGGAATCATAAAATGTGCGTGAGACTTCACCTTCTGAGATGAGACACCTCCCACTTTCTTTAAAAAAGCAAAACACAACTCTCTGACAAGAGTGATATATTTTAATAATAAAAAGAAACTAAAACGTAACAGTTTCGGAAGTATGCCATCTTATTGTTCACACTTTACACTCTACAAGTTCGAGTTGTAGAGCGAAGTCTGAAGAAGGAGGTGGAAAACTTTTGAAACTGTTACATTTTATAGTTTCTTTTTTATTATAAAAATATATCAGCTTTAACATAAAGTTGTATTTTCTTTATTCAACTTGGATACAAGGCCGTATTGTCATAATATCCACTTTCTTTCTGCAAGGTCTATCCATTTCCTTAAAGAGATTTATTTCGTGGGTTGTGTAATAGACTCTGCTACGTGACTGAAAGTTATCATTTTGGTATGCAATTTAAGCTGAAAATAGAGAAAACTAAATTTATGGGATTTCTTAGTGGAAGTGCCTTGTAGATTTTACCAAATAAGTTTACGCCCAACCTATTAGGTTGCCATCTCTCATTTTTTTTGGAAGAAAAGTACAAATGAAATGAATATATATTTTAATATTTAGTTTAAATAAGTCAGCATTGCATTAGTGTGATTTAGAATTGAAGATAAAACCATAAAGATACAGGTAAGAGCAAAATTGGTGCTAATTATAAACTCTGTACAATAAAATCATTGATAGAGTAAGTCTGGTTCGAGTTGTTCGCTTGAAAATAAAAAAAATAATCTAGTTACTTTCGTGCCTTTCTTGTTCATAAAGTTCAATTTTATTATAACATTATACACTTTAAGTAGTTACATGTTTATAGTACGAAGCCACTACCTGTTGTTATAGCGGCTTCGAAAATAAGATATATTTGTAGTTTGTGTTACGTACGTTTGAAGAACTATTGAGCAAAGATAGGGCTCATGAAACTATTTGAGTAGCAAAAACGTTAAACGTTACTACTCAATAAGAATGTCTATATAACTTAATGCAGACGTTGTCATTGTTTAATAATGTATTCTTTCTATTTCATCGCAGAGAGTAATACTAATCCCGATGCACTCAATGGCTACTTCAGAGAACGATATTTGCCAATGCGACGTAGGCTATATCTTTAGTTTAACTTATGCATCCGCGTAAAAACACCAGAGATGCAAAAAGTCAGCCAAGTTCGTCAGTCCTAAAAGTGGTGAAATGGGGGATGGATGAGCCAAGTTCCTTGGCAACAGAATGTAAGAGGAACACTGGAAGATGGCGCGAGGTGGAAGGTTCTTGATATTCGAGCTGTGGGGCTGGTGGTGGTGGGCGGGGTGGGTTTTAGGGCCGGCACCAGCATTATGACTTGAATATCATAAACCTTGCCACCTCGCGTCAACTTCCAGTGTTCCTCTTACATGCTGCCGTCAAGAAACCATTTCACCACTTTTTAGGATTGACAAATTTGGCTAAACTTTTTGCACCTCTGGTGTTTTTGCTCGGATTTCCCAGCCTTTCGTACGTGTACAGTATATATAAATCCGCTTCGCTTCGCCAAAAGCGCTGTTCCCAGGCCCCTGTGGCGGGATGCGCCCTCAATTTTGAAAGTTTTGGAGGTTCGCGCTCTATTTATCCTAACCATAGGGAATGTTTGCTCAATTTATTGAAACCTGCTTCTGATTTTACAACTTCATGCCAAATTTTGATTCCCTCGTTTCAGAGGCTTGGAAAATGGGTATAGAGCTACCATTTTAGTACCAAGATGGCATCTTTTGGAGACATTTTGTATTTTTTTCCTCACCTTCTACTGATCATGTAGCTGCATACCATATTTCAGTTTTCAAACTCCAGTCGTTTAGTCTGTGTATTATTTTAAATTTTTTATTTGGCGGCCATTTTGAATCCAAGATGGCGACTTTTTCAAAATGTCAGAACTTCCTCTTTTACATACTTATCATCCTTCATTTTCACGACAAACTTAATGTTTCTCATTTACTGCGAACGCCCTACACAATATGATGAGTCAGTGAGTGAATGAATCAGCCTGGACCAGAACGGATGCTTTAAGTTGCGAATATAAACTTTTGCACACCTGCACATATTTGACGTATCCCCTTAACTTTGAAAGCTCAAATTCCTATCTTAAACATCCTCTTTTCTTAAGGGGCCTCGAAATCGCCGATTTCTACATAAATCTTGTCGAAATGCTTTTGGCAGTTCTGACGTTTTGTGACGCCGAACTTGTCTACATGCACGACAGTGAGTAATTTATTCCTTCTGATGTACTTATGTACACCCGTCTACATTACATACAGAGATATAATGCACAAATTTCCGATTGCGTATTTTATGAGACACGATTCACCTTGTTTCATTTTTATTCGTTCCACTTAAAATTTTAATGTTATATTTTTTCCTCTCTTGAATTTGCAGAGAACGAACACTCAATACAATAACATAAATAATAAAACTCATGTGAAATACAAATCACCAAAAAGTACTTCTAATGTCATTCCTCCATTCAGTTCACCATATCTTTGAAATAATTGTTTCAATGATTTCAGTCTCTAACTTGAATATTACGAGGATATGTGCCTGTTTTAATCTATCTTTACCTATTATCTTCTAACAGTTTGCATCATCGTATTTATGTATATGTTTTATTTATCTTGTGCCACTATGAATTTTATATGCAAATCGTATGAATTAAATCAAAACATTTATGTTATTTTTGTGTCATTTTATAGCCCGTTTTCATTTCTGGTGTTTCTTCAAAAATAAAGTAACAAACAGAAGAAGTTAAACCAGCCTCCCGTTGGAAGCAATTTTGGCGAACTGCACCTTAAACCTATAATCACACCGTGCGGTCACCGGCGACCTCAGTCCATATAAAATGCGTTCTGCGCCTGCGCTGTTGTGAGAGTGAAACACGATACTTCGTCTAGCTTCAGTTCAGAGCATGCTGTTGAAAGTGCATGTTGGATTGTTGTGTTAGTGCGGCAATTTCTGTGTTTTTTGAGTGCTGGGGTCGTAGATGACCCCACGTTGTGATTATCGAAACATTTTTTTCTTTTGAACAGCCATATAGCAAACTATATTCTAGTGAGCAAATGTCTTTAGAAATAGCGAAATCAAGAAGGTATTCGAGTCAGGAAAATATTGCACGCATTTTAGATGAATCAGATGAGGATCTGTCCGATGTTGATGAACTGGTAAGTGAAAATGATGATAATGAGTAACATGATGAGGAAGAAGAAGATGAGTTTGAAGCTGATGCTGATGATGATGATGGTGTAGACTTGTTACAACAGAAAGTGATGTATGCGAAGAATGGCAGTAAGTGGTACACTAAACCGTCCCACTAAAAATCTACTAGAACCTTGAAGAAAAGCATCGTAATTAATCTCCCAGGGCCTAAGAGGGAAGCGCAACAAAAACAAGTGCAAAGGACATTTGGCTTCTATTTTTTTCAGATGACATTTTGAACAAAGTTATGATTTCAATAAATGAAGAAATAGAAAGACAAAAGTGTTTCTTCAAATCAGATCAGCGTTGCCTGTCACCCACTGACAGAATTGAGTTGTGCGCTTTATTTGGTTTGCTTTATCTAGCATGTGTTCTCAAAAAGTCTCACCTGACCGTAAGTGATATGTGGTCTGAACCGTTTTGTCCACCTGCATTTAGGAGCACTATGTCAAAAAATAGATTTGAATTTCTCATAAACTGCTACCGATTTGACGACAAAGCTACAAGGGACCAGAGGAAATCAGAAGACAAACTCGCTGCCATTCGTGAAGTGTGGGATATCTTTGTGCGTCACTGCTCTGAATATTATACTGGAGTATGTCACGATCAATGAACAATTATTGGGATTCAGGGGTAGATGCCCTTTCCAAATGTACATTCCCAACAAACTCGATAAATATTGGATAAAAGTTGTCATGATGTGTGACGCTAAAACATGTGCAGCAAAACCATATGTTGGAAAAGAGAGAAGAGCTTCACAGCTTGCAATTCCAACTGAATATGTGATGAACCTTACAAACTACACCCATAACACAAACAGAAATGTAACTATGGACAACTTGTTTAGTTCCTGTGAGGTAGCTGATAAGCTGCTGGAAAAAGGACTCACCATGGTTGGCAATATGAGGAAGAACAAACCGGAACTTCCATCATGTCTAACTGAAACAAAAGGAAAATAGTTTATTCTTCGCTTTTTCTTTTTCAAAAAGCCAAAACCGCTGTCTCCTTTGTGCCAAGAAAAAGCAGGTGCGTGATTTTGATATCGTCTATGCATAGTCAAGCTGACATAGACAATGAGACGCAGAAACCAGAAATAATATTATTCTACAATGAAACTAAAGGAGGCGTGGATCAGTTTGACCAATACTGTCATTCAAAAACAGTTGCCAGGAAGACACGTAGGTGGCCACTCAAAGTTGTTTATGGTATGTTGGATACAGCGGCACTAAACAGCTTCGTTATCTTCAGGTGCAATTCAGGATCTAGTTCAACAAAGAAGAAGCGTTCTGACTTCCTGAAGACCCTTGCTTTTGTACTCTGTAAAGAACACATGGGAAGGAGGGTAAATAACGAGAGACTGTCAAAACAGCTAATTAACAGAATTCGTCATGTTCTCGGCATCGAAGAGCAACCAGTAAAAAGTGTGGCACCAGTTGGACGATCAGTTAGATGTGCTTTCTGTAGCCGGAAGAAAGACAGAAAAGGAGTAGCAGTGTGTTATTTGTGTAAGATTAGTGTTTGTGCTGAACACCATCATAACATTTGTGAGAATTGCAAAACGTAAGCAATGAACACTTCGCTTCAATTATGTCCATGCGACACAATAAAAAAATAAAACAATTGAAACAAACAATTAAAATTGTTACAATGTAAAACTTATGTACTCTACACTATCTTGTATAATCAATAAAGAAACGAAATATATCAACAAATATAAAATGTATAAGATGATAGCCTAATAAAACTACTCTCCAGATTGGGGTCGTATATGACCCCACGTTGTGATACATGTCCCAAAGAAAGCACGTTGTGATTGTAGGGTTAAAATGGATAATATTTTCCTTTACAAGAATCTGCCCCTGCCTTTTATAGACCTGTAAATGTGGTTGTCACCGACAAGTCGAGGACTAGGTCTGGAATCAGGAGACATTGGACGTTACCACGAACGAAGAAATAATCCTATACACCTCTTGCAGCACGTACCGATTTCCACACCTAATTAGAAACCAGCAACGGTTTTTCCATTCAAAATCATAACTGAATGGCATGTAAACAGTAATAGCAAATAGGAATGGACCCTTTTGAAATTTTGAATGTCAGGATAAGGAAGAAAGTGTGTCAACACGGAGGATAGTGAAGACTGGATTTTCGAAGGGCAGAGCAGTGAAATATTTTATGAGTGAAGCGTGATTCGATAGTCAAACATACCTATCCAACATTAACAATTATTATTTTCGTGTTAAGACACTAATAAGTATGTGTGGCTAAATCGTTTTTAGTGCGCCCTAATCTTCGAAAACCTTTTCATCAGTTTTCTTCTCCGTGTTGATTCCATTTTTTAAAAAATATGTTTACTCATTGTGCTCAATGTGTTCGTACGAGCCCAAAGTTGAACTGTGTAAACGACAGTGCATATGGACATAAATTCAGCATGTGTGTATGTGGACCAGTATGGTCAGTAACAACGAGGCTCACGCCTCAGGTGTGGAACTATTCTTCAGCGGCTCAAACGTTACCTTGGTGGACATTAGAAGGAGCAGGATCCAGGCCATATAGTGTCAATGTATTTGAAGGTCGCCGGAAAAGCAGGTAGGATCTAATAAATTACCAACATATTTTGGTATTATATATGCGAGGGCCAGACGCAGGTTGAAGAAACTGTTAACGTAAGAAGCCGGAATTGCTCACCGATGGAGAGTGAACTCTCCAAACCACAATTTGAACAACGACACCACATTTTCTACTTTCCAAATTATTTTTTTTTCCTGGAAATTTGGTAACCAATTGCGGCCACACTGCAATAACTCTCCATAATAGAACAAACTTTGCAATAGGAACGTTTGCATTGCCGTTCAGGCATACAACGAATTGGAAATTTGAATGAGTTTCGTATCAGATCTATTGTACGTTAATGTTCCCGTTATTTGCTGTTTTAGAGAAACCATTTAAACAATTCATTTAACAGATATGGTAATCTTATTGAAATACAAAACTATCTATTTGCAAAATACTCTTTAACAAAATAATTCATTTAACTTGCCAACTTGCATTTAAAATGAGAGAACCTTTCTTTTGCCTACGTTATCGGGCGTGGAAATTGCTAACAAACTTTCACGAACTAAGAACATTTGTTTGTCTGAATATGGTTATTGTTCGTTCTGGAGAAGCAAATCTAATTTTATATGACTCCGTAATTACCAAATGACGTAAATTTTGTGCCCGATGTATTTTTTTAACCTGAATTTAATGATTCTTGTTTCTAAGGGTGTGTTATTTGTAACGCCAGCATAATAATGTAAATATTGTGTTTTCCTTATGTCATGTTGTCTCTCCCTAACGTAAAAGTCAGCTGGAGTAGTGCAGTGTATTTGCGGGCGTGGCCCACTAACATATTTGTCACTTCTCAAACTGTATTTCTAAAAAAAGAAACCTTGTGTGCATTTTTTTTAAATCTTGTTCCAATCTTCTATCCAAGGAAATTCGTAGGCTGTTTTGTTTTTCTATCTTCCCATCACTTATGAGTAATGAAGATACAAATGAGTGAGTAAATGGTGGTTCCCATTTTTTTTTAGAAATATTATTAACTGTTTTGAATCTATAACTTTGTGATAATATAACACATGTGTAATTTTCTGTAAAATGCCTTAAGTCTCTTCTCGCCACACATGGTCTAACTTAGTTCCTTAAAAAGATTTGCAACGTAATATAGGTTCTATCTTGAATACAGGAGTGTATCATATAGTGAGTACACATAGTAGTAATGTATTTTGTTACCCCTCAGTGTAGTTGCAAGGCAACCAAAGAACAATTATTGAACTGCTTATTTGTTTTCTCGTAAACATGTCGAGACCATATTTCACTTTTACTTTTTATATTATCTGATAATGCAGAAGAAGCTATATCAATGTGAAGTGTGCTTACAAATATTTAATTAGATCAGCTCCTCTATAACAAATATATTGGGTAGAAGAGGAACTGTGTAATTTCTAACATTTGGGCAAATGATTCAATGTTTCAGGCTTTCATGAAAAATTGTTACCTCTCAATCTGCAGTCAGGAATGTAAATATGCTAAAAGTAGATTTTGTTTACTTTCCAACAAATCCGCCAGGGGACTTCATCCTTTGGTAATAGTTTGTTTTGTTATTTCTGTTGTTTTGTTTTAATTGAACATCTTATAAAGTTCATTTGCTGTTACCCAATTTCTGTATTTCATTTCAAAATTCGTACCACTTTCAAAGGTCAATTCAATTTATAAAAGTAATTGTCAGTCACACAGGAAAGGAACATAGAGTATATTTTGTAGTCCTAGGGAACCAAGGAACACTTCGTTATTAGAGAAAACTCTTAGAGATGAGTCTTGCAAATTCAATCGCCCGGTAACTGGATTCGATTCTCGAACATGCACCTTTCTCCTTTATAGAGGCGCAGAATATCTGATTGATGGGGGGAACAGGACGCATTTTATTATGTCAGTTCTTCATATGGGCATTGGTGATGGAACTTGTGACGACTACTCTCGGTATCAGAACTTAGTTTGTATTTTTTCATTGAAATTTGAGAGATCCCGATCCAATCTCCTCTCTCACTCCATAACATCCTATCCGTTCAACCTCCCTAAAGCCCTGGAGCCGTTTGAATTGAATTTTGTCTCGAGTAACATTTATTAAGACCTTCCTAAAAGTATTTGTAACTGCCTGTGATTGCTTAAAGCAGTGGTTATGATCTGTATTCTTGAATTTTAGAGAACAATATGGTAGTGTTAGCTCGGCAAATAAATAATTTCGATAGATGATAGACACTTCCATCAGATGGCACTAAATATGTACCATTACGTTTTCTTATTAATGTTTCTCAAAGAGATATTTCATTCGTTAATATTATACTTTTCAGTCATTTAAGACCAACTGTAAATAACCATTGCTTTGTAGAATTTAAACGTATATTTTGGGTTATTTGGAGCAAAATCACCCCACCCTAATTTTGTGGAACAAGATAAACTGCTAACATTTGGCAGACGACAATTAAATTACATCAGACAAAGAATATTTATATATTTATTGCAATATCCTACGACAATCGTCCATCTTGCCCCATGATTATCATTTCCATAGAGTGAAGTCATAAACAATCACTTGAACTACCCGTTATAAATAATTTTAAAAATAAGTTGGTTCGTTACATTTAAGCAGCATATCACTTTTACAAAATCTTCGATTTGACGTATTTTGAAGAAATTTTGTCGCACTGAAACATCACAGCTCTTACTAGCCTATATTGTTATGAAATGGCCATCAGCCGTGTTTGATCCAACATTTAGAATATGTGTTATTTATGATGTTATGGTGTTATTTATACTTCTTAAATTATTTCAAAATCTAACAGTAGTATCGAATATTTTCAAATACAGTTCACTGGTATTTACATTATTCAATATCATATTACGGATTTCGTTATCTTAGAAACTGTTGAATAACACGTCATCATAATTTAAATGAAGGATTACTCATCAATAGATATTATGTTGATTCGCTGGCAATTATATTACATAGTAATTTGTAGTTACTAGAAAACAACCTTTGAACATTTCTGATATTGCTGTTACATTTTGAAACCCTTACTAAATATCCTCCTAAAATATAATCTTTCAAACAATATGTGGATTTTGTTATATTCGTTCAATGAATTTAACAGCTTTCGAAGTATTCAAATAAAAATCTACAGAAACTCAGATAAACTTTTGAGACAACACAACACACTGTCGTATCTCTTGCATTGAGAAACACATGAAGTACGTATGCATATATAAAATACTGCAATTTTCAACAATCAACATTTTCAGTGTTCGAAAATAACAAAACGTTTTTTCGTTACATTGGAACCATAATTTCGTTAAGTTTGTATCCTTGTGAGCAATACTCAATATACATGTAATTTCAAGCATAATTTGTTGCTCTTTAAGAATACATCATAAGTCACTTTTATTACAGAGAACCATATAGATAAACAGAGAGCATAAATAAATTGCTACGCATTTCACTCCGGTTTCGAAGATGTTGTTTGGTTAGCCGCTAGATGTCTCAGAGTTCGTTCAACAGCTTATTTTTTAAATATCGTGCTAAAATAAAGCTTGTCATTAGCTCATACAGACATATTTAAGCTAACAAGAAATGCTGAGCCCACCACATAGTTTCAGTATTTAAAAAAATAACCTTTCGAGTTCAGAGATATCTAGTGTCTACATAAGAAATTTCTACGAACAAGAAGGAAATGCGTAACTATTTATGAATAGGGACTATTACTCTGTGCTTTTACTACGCTTTCTTACTCTTAATTACGAATCAATTTCTCTTCAATATTCTCTTTTATATGCGAAAAGAAAATAAAGGATTTCCGTAGAAACTCCCATCATGTTCTAGTAAAGCCCCAAAAGGTTTCACTGTTTGTATAAAAAATAAGCTACCAATATGAACTTTGTTCTCACTTCCATGAATCGGAGTATAATATCAAACAAAAGTACTTTATATCCCAAAAGCTTAGGAATAATTTTAACACTTAGTTTATGCTAAAAATGCTTACTAATATTAAGCTTAATTTCTGAATTATATGATTATTAATTGTGAGGAACCACCTGAAGATTTAATCTGCGTGGTTATATAATACACTTAATCTTACAATTATGTAAGTTGTTCGGATCTTTACCTCTTCCTTTGCTTCCAAATCCAGCGACGGATGTGCGAGCTTGAAAAGCAGCACTGCCGTCCGTTTTGCCTGAAAGTAAGGTAATACTATAACATCACTTAACGTCTTCGTTAATGTTATGGCCCTCTATCTGCGAAATTGAAGCTACAATTTAGAAGTGGTACAAATAGTATTATTTTTATTATTTTTAAGTATGTAAATTTAAAAATTAAAAATTGAATGACAGTTGAAACATTCTTGTAATAAAATTATACATTTGATTGGATACGGTTTTGAGGCACTTAATAATTATAATACCATACTTCTTAAATGTCCACGAAATATCACAAACAACTGAAAACATATTTGACATATCCAACTTTACCTTCGATATTTGAAAGGATAGTAGGATCAAAGCAGTAAGGTTCTTTGGAAGTTACGTATTGTTAACACCGAAAAAGATGATACATTTTATTGGGTTCATAAACAAAGAGCTAAAAAGCGAAAGCCATTGCCGATCTTGCAAAAGCTTGTGGTTTTGTTCGAGTCAGCTTGTTGCCTAAAAGTAATGTAGTAGGCCTAATGTTTTAAGGTAAGAATAGTTTTTAAGAAAACAAATTCATTATGACCTACGCTAAAAATAGTATGTTGTATAGCACAAAGCTATGACTAACTTTAGGAAAACCAGATCTGTTCTAGGGTTTGATATGTACGCTTTCAATATGTTCTAAGTCTTTTTAACACCAATTCATAGTTGTCAGAATATTGTTTTCATTTTGCCGTGCGCATCCATTGATACCATTAGGAACAAGCATGATATCCTGAAAAGGTTTATTAACTAACGTGATATTGATCAGATCATAAGAATCAACTTCTTAAGACTTAATTTGCGCCGCGCACAAATTGGTTTACAGTCCGTGTGTATGAGTAGGATTTTTGCAATAATTTTTACTAGAAACACCAACGACGCTAAGACCTGCTAATAGTAATATGTATCTTGAACGGGGACTTTTCGTACAACCCTAATTGACGTTTTAATAAACAAGTATGACCTACAGTATAGATCTCCTCACATAATATTAATTGACCTGGCATCATACAACATGTTTGCAAGATTAGGTTTCCACTAAATTAAAAGAAGCAAATACATCACTAACTGACATTCTTTCTTCTTTTCTGATCAATTTCATTGGCTGATTCTTCCTCTAACACGTATTCTCTTCTTCAGTTTTCACCATTTCATCTGTATACTCCATTTCTCCTCTATTCCAGATACCTTGTATTATCCATAAATAACGACATGTATGTGCCACGTGATGTGCATATGTAAACAACAAGTGACTGTGCATATAAGCTACCGCCAGGATTCAGAAGTGAGCATCTCATATTTGTATATATAGTGTTGAAATAATTGTGGCGAATCATCTCTACCACCTTCATAGGCCTAGTAGTTCCAAAGTTGAGTGCACCTGAAACTCTGTATCATTTCCTGCGATCTGAGTCAATGATACTGGTATGAACTCGTCTTGCCGAGATATTTTCAACGACATTTCAGCTACGTCTCCTGTTATCTGGATCGAATGAAAAGGTTTGAACTCGTCTTTTCCAACGGCAGTTCAACCACTTTCCTAGCCCTATTACTTCCGTAGTTGAAAATTCCTCCCCCGAAACTCGGGATCTCTTCCTTCTATCTGAATGAATGATGCAGGTTTGAACTCGTCTTGCTGAGACCTTTCCAACGATATCTCTACCACCTTCATATCCCAAGTAGTTCAAAATGTTCAAATTCTCTCTTTAAATCTGGCACTTCTTACTATATCTAAATCCGCCCCTTGCAATGTGTATCATCTATATGAGTGCGAGTTAGCCTCGCCGAGACCTTTCCATTGACACCGTTCTAGCCATATTAATTTCTGAGTTTGAAAGTTGTCGGCAGACGAACAGATACACAGAGTGGGCGCATAATGCTTAACAGGAACTAAAAGGAACTTACACGGATATAACTTGTTATTCATCACACTGCGTTTGCGATTTAAATTGTTTTTCTATTCTATTCTATAAAATAATTATTCTACCTTCCTCCGCACAAGATATTGCACTTTCATGTGTAGAATAGCAATAATAAACCAGTAGTAGTGGGAACATAAATTTTCTTCTAAAATTTATATAATGTATTTTGCTCTTATGCTCCTCAATGCCTTTTGATTTCATTACACATAATAATAATTATCCTAACGTTAAGACAATACCAGAGTGTTTGTTCAAGCAAGATAAGCAGAAATAAATTTGTCTTTACAAGATGTTCCAATTTTGAACAAAAATAGTACTCCTCGTTCTAGCGCCCTCGGCCATGAATGACACTTGTTCGGTTAACTTTTCTCCATCAAAGCATTGATGAGAATCTATGTTTTTGAGTGACCGTGACACGGCTATTTATGGTGACCGAATAGTGAAAAACTCAACTGAACCTTGATTGTCCGTTCTGTGAATATAATGGGTAATGTAAGATAACTTTTGCATTATAATTTACCGTTTTTCTGACATTATTGTTAAGATAAGGTAAAAAGAATTTTATGGGCGTTAACAGCACTATGGCTCACACCCGTCCCGAGACATCATTGTTATTAACGCATTTAAGTAATCCTGGTTGACCCTGTTCTCACATTAGTTTTAGAATAGCTAATTTCTGTTTATTTCAATAATCGACCGTTTTCATTACCCTTTCTAACATACATATTTTTTTCTGTTCATGCAACTATTCTTGATAAAGATAACTGGATGTGTTCATGATTACTTTATGGTCGAAAACTCGAGCAAAGACGGATAAAAAATGTCACGGAATGCAGTGCTAGCAAAGCTAACTAACTTACTAACTAACTCTATGGCTTATGGAAATCGCAAGTTCATCGCGGCAGTAACAAACGTTCGCCATTGGATTCTATCTTGGGCAATATCAAGCCAGTTTTTTCACGAACACCTGCTTCTCGAAGATCTCTTCTGATATTGTCTTCCCAAAGACGTCTCGGTCTTCCCATTTGTATCCTTCCAACCGCCTTCCAATCACGATAGAATATAATTTTCGTTTTCCTCCATCCGACCAGGTTGGAATTACTGCTCTTCCACAAGGTGCCTCCCCAGGTGGCGGATAGAGGAATGCCGACCAGATATTGTGGACACCGTAAATATTCCAGGGCGGATCAAAACCAGTATTGCTACCTTGCTCTTATTAGAGGGATCTACAAAGGCTAGGGGAAGATAACCCCGAACAAAAATATGATGGTAATGGGAAGCAGCATCACCATTACCACTCTGAGGCTGAAGATAAATGACATCGGCAAGGGTCAGAGATGAACAGAGGACGATATCTTGAATGTCTACCTTTACTGAGAGGCTGTAGAGCTGATAACTCTACGCCGCTAAAACATGTCAAGAAAATATAGTAACAGATGGTTCATGGATTCTCCTGGGGTAAAATATTCCGGAGGAAAATTAGTCCCTCATTCGGATCTCCGGGCGGGGACTGCTTCAGGGGGCTTCAAGAACAGGATTAAGAAAGGCCTTTGAATAGGAACGTGGACAAACGAACATTATACCAAACCGGAGCTTTTCAGGTGACAGCACGCGAGACCGAAAATTACGAGTTAGACATATTAGCGATACAAGAGGTTAGGTACGAGGGTCAAGATAACATCCCACAGGGCAAGTACACTTTCTAATACGACGGAACACAATCCTACGATTTTGGAACAGGATTCCTCATTAAGAACAGTTTCCTTTAGGAGGTTCATATAATAGAGTTCGTAAATGAAAGACTATCGAACGTTACGATACGCACTCGATGTGGCAACACGGTTTTATAAAACGTGTATGCTCCGACCAAGTTGGCTACTGATAACGACAAAGATATATTCTAGAAAGGCTGTTTGACCTAATGCCGAAGTATAATTCGAAAATTGTGTTTGGTGATTTCAATGCAAAGGTAGGGAGGGAAGAAAAATATAGACCTACTATAGGCAAATACATCCTTCACGAAAAGAGCAACATCAATGGAGAAAAACTGATACCTTTCGCGATTTCGAAAAACCTACTGGTAAAGATAAAGTATTTTGAACACAAAAACATACACAAATAAACATAGGTATCTCCGGACGGTAAAACTTTAAATGAGATCGATCACATATTAGTAGATAGACGAAGACATACCAACATAATGGATGTTAGGTCGTACAGAGGAGCGGTAGGTGACAACGAAAAATCAATTACTGATAACAAAGTAAGGGGAAAATTATGCATCGCGAACACAGAAAGCCTTAGTTCAAAACTACTGAAATTCGAAGTTGAACGATTAAAATAATCCGAGCATACAAGCAGATTACCAACACGAAACTCAAATAGGTTCGAAATCCTAACAGATTCGAGTAATAATAGTAATGATGAAATTAATAATGAAATTCATGTAAAGACATGGGAGGCAATTCGTGAAATAATTAAAAGCGCTGAGAAGGAACGTGTAGACGAGGAGAAACAACAGAAAAACAACCCTTGGTTTGACGAAGAATATCTTAAGCGCCATGAACTACGAAAACAAGTCAGGCAACTATGGCTAAGTAATAGAAGCTAAGCAAATACAAACCACTACAGTAACGCGAAACGAAACGCAGTACTAGGGTTCAGAAACAAAAGGCGAGAATATATGACGCAGAAGAATAAGGAGATTAATGAAAACGGAAAGACAAATAACATTCGAGATGTTTACATTTGGTAAACACGTTAAGAAATGGTTACCAGTCAAGGATAGGAATAATTAGGATTGAACGCAGAGATCTTCAGGCTGATCCGACAAAAATTGTCGATGTGTGGAAAAGTTATTTCGACAAACTTCTTAATGTTTACAACGGTGAACAAACAGAGGAGTTCAAAATCCATACCGCAGAGTCGTGGATTCCCGAACCTAGCGAGATCGAGATCGAGATGTCGGTAAAGAAATTGAAAATTTTCAAATTAGCAGGAATAGACAATCTCCTATTTGAATTAATTAAAGCAGGAGGAAAGGCACGAATCAAGAAACTACAATAATTGATAAGTACTGAATGGAGAAGGGAGGAGCTCCCAAAGGAATGGAAAAGCTCAATAATAGTTCAGATCTACATAAAAGACGATACGACTGTAATAATTACCACGGAATCTCGTTTTTCCAACCTGTTACAAGGCATTAAGCAATATTCTGTTAACACGCCTAAGTGTATACGTAGATAAAATAATTGAAGATCGTTAATGTGGATTTAGAAGAAATTGATCCACGTTGGACTAGATTTTTGCTTCGAGACAAATTTTGGAGAAGAAATGGGAATACAATGGAACGATTCACCAATGATTTATATAAAGCATGTGATTCTATCAAAAGGGAAAAGTTATACAGTATCCTGATACGATTTCGAATTCAGGAAAAAAAGGTTTCAACTAGTTAAGAATCTCAACGACCCCATAATCAGAGTACGGATAGGTTATAATATGTCAGATAGTTTCAAGATTCGCAACGAATTGAAACAAGGTGATGCCTTGTCACCACTACTGTTTAACGTTGCTTTAAAATATGCGATTTTAAAAATTAAAGGAAACAAAAAGTTACTAATGTTCAATGTTTTGAATCAGCTGTTCGAAAGCGAATGATTTAGATTTTATAGGAGAAGATGTAGAGACACTACAAAGTAACACTGATGTCTTAGTAGAAACGTACGATGAGATAGGTCTACAGGTAAACATAGATAAAACAAAATACCTGATAACAATCCGAAACACAGGGAATGAAGGAAATAAAAACATAACAATTAGGGATGAAGTCATAGAGAAAGCAAACAAATTTAAATACTTGGGAGCATACGTAACAAGCAAAATTGAGGTCACAGAAGAAATAAAAATCTCTTAGTACTCGGCAACCCATGTTTTTATTGAGTCCAGAAACTTTTAACCTCGCGATTAATATCAAGGAAATTGAAATTTAAAATATACAGAACGGTTATTCTGCCGGTAATACTTTACTGTTGTGAAAGTTGGAGTACGACCTTAGCAGATGAACATAAATTACATGAATTTGAAAATAAGGTTTAGAGAAAGATATACGGGCCGAAACGGGACGAGATGACTAGAGAGTGGAGGAGACTGCATAATGGACTTCACGAACTGTACGATTTACCAGATGTCGTAAAAATAATTAAATAGCGACGACTAAGGGGAGCTGGCCAAGTAGCTCGGATGAGGGAAAAACGAAGATTATATTCTCTCCTGGTTGGAAGGCCGAATGGAAGGAGACCATTGGGAAAACCGAGACGTCGTTGGGAGGACAATATTAGAATAGATCGATGAGAAGTAGGTGTCCGTGATGAAATGTGGCTTGATATTGCCCAGGATAGAGTCTAATGGTGAACGTTTGTTATTGGGGCGATGAACTTGCGAGTTCCATAAGTCATATAGTTAGTTAGACTTTCCCCATCCGAGCTACCTGGCCTTCCCACCTTACTCGTCACAATTTCATAACTTTTACAACGTCTGGCGACTGCGATAGTTCGTGGAGTTATTCATTATGCAGTCTCCTCCACTCTCCAGTCATCTCGTCCCGTTTAGGACCGTATATCTTTCTCAAAAACCTTATTTTCAAACACATGAAATTTATGTTCATCTGCTAGGGTCATACTCCAACTTTCGCAACCATAAAGTATTACCGGCAAAAATAATAGTTCTGTATATTTTCAATTTCCTTGATATTAATCGCGATGTCAGAACTTTATGGACTGAATACAAACATGCGTTCCCCGATACTAAGCTAATTTTCATTTCTTCCGTGACCTCAATTTTGCTTGCTACGTATTCTCCCAAGTATTTTAATTTGTCAATTTTCTCTATCACCTCATCCGTAATTTTTATGTTTTTTTACTTTCTTCCTTTCCTTATTTCGGCTTGTTATAATCTATTTTGTTTTATCTATGTTTACATGTAAACCTATCTGATAACACGCTTCTACTGAGACATCGCTGTTACTTCGTAGTGCCTCAACATTGTCCCCTATTCAATCTACACTATCCGTGTATACAAACAGTCGATTCAAACTATTCAATGAAATTCCCTTTTGTCTCCTTGAAGATTTAAAATCGCATATTCTAACGCAAAGTTATCAGTAGTGGTGACAAAGCATCGAATTTTTTTAATCCTTAGCGAACCTTGATACTATCTGACATGTTATTACCTATCCCCACTCTGATTATGAGGTCGTTGAGACACATCTTCACTGGTTGAACCATTTTTTTCGGAATTCCAAATCGTATCAGATACTGTATAACAATTCCCTTTTGATAGAATCATATGATTTTTTTAAATCAATGAATAGCTGGTGAACCGTCCCATTGTATTCCCATTTCTTCTCCAAAATTTGTCTCAAGGCGAAAATCTGGTCCAACGTGGATCTATTTCTTCTAAATCCACATTGGTGATCTCCAATTATTTAATCTACGTATACACTTACGCGTGTTAACAGAATATTACTTAATACCTTGTAACAGGTTGGAAGTAACGAGATTCCGCGGTAATTATTACAATTTGATTTATCGCCTTTTTGGTAAATCGGAACTATTATTGAGGTTTTCCATTCCTTTAAGAGCTCCTCATTCTCCGTTATAGTACTCATTAGTTTATGTATTTCCTTTATTAGTGACGTTCCTCCTGCTTTAATTAATTCGGCTGTCCATTACTGGTGATTTGATTTTTTCTTTCAATTTCTTTCCCGACATTTCGATCTCGCTAGGTTCAGAAATACACGATTTTGCGGTATGGATTTCAATCTCCGTTGTGTACATTAAGAACTTTGTCGAAATAACTTTTCCACACATCGACGATGTTAGTCGAATCCGCCTGAAGATCTGTACGTTCATTTCTAATCATTCCCAATCTAGGCTGGTGACCTTTTATTAACGAGTTTACCCCTTTGTATAGATCTCGTATGTTACTTATCTTCCCGGTTTCATTAATCGCCTGAACCTTGTGCGTCATATATTCTCGCTTTTTGTTCCTGAACCTCAGTGTAGCGTTTCGTTTCGCGTTACTGTAGTGATTTTTATTTGCTTCGCTTTTACTAATTAGCCATCGTTGCATGGCTTGTTTTCGTATTTCATGAAGGTTAAGGCATTCTTTATCATACCAAGGTTGGTTTAATGTTGTTCTTGCTCACCTACACGTTCCGTTGCTTCTCCCTTAATTGTTTCACGAATTGCTTCCCACATCATTTTCATTATTAGAAAAGAACAAAACATAAAACAATACACCAAGTTCAAATCTGATTACGTAGCGTAACTTTAAGAGAAATTATAGACCTAGAAGTGTCTCCAGGATTTCCCTTCTTTTTACCAGCCTGAAACTATATTTTTGTAGTTACGAGTAAAGCTTTAAATAAAATCCATGATTTTGTGGTCACTGTCTGAACCCAAGGTCGTTTGACCCCCTTCCCCCACGCACCACTCTATAAGGTCTCGCCATCGACAACTTTCTCTCCAGAATTTAGGGTGGAAAGTATGTGACGTCACCTCGAGGCCAAGGGTTTATTTCTGCCTCGCTAGTAACTCGAACAGACATAAGATTCGCGGATAGAAATACACATTGTTCGGTTGTCGAAAACCTATTTCATGCGAGCCATTAAAAAGAGATACATCATTTTTTTATTATTATTATTTGGTATTAAGGCATTTTCTTGAAATAAAACTAAGATATTTAACAAAGAAGTTATTACAAAGTATAAGGAAGGATTATATACTCACGTCAATAACATGCTTCGCTAGGAACTCTGCCTTAAAACCATTGTTTCTGTTTCAAGGTTAAGACCAGACATACTCTTTTAGACAGACATACCAGACATACTTCATCCGAAAATATCTAGATATAACCTCTTTTCCTAATTTGTATAACTTTTAGCGTATCGTCTAATTAAATGTCTTGTAATTTATAAATTCCTAATACAAGTTAAACATCATATACTTGTAAAGGGTAATTCATTTACTAATATTCGTACCAAAACTTGTGAAAGAAAGGAGTGTAAAGGAGGAAGGAATTTTGTCCAACAGATTTTGTTCCGAAGTGTCACATACAATACTTTGAAGTTAAGTATTACATTTATTTCACAGGTGTCAATGAAATTAAGCATTCACTTCTTGACAGCAATTTAAAGGGTAATTTCCTATGTCCATGAGGAAGTATAACATGTTGATATTGCATTGGAAATTATTATTAATAATAATGATATTGTTGACACTTATTGTAAAATATTAAAAATTATTGAAAAACATCTTGATAAATAGGCGTAAACAATGATGGGTCAATAGAGAACAACGACATAAACGTTAGATCTTTAAAAGTAATTTTGACACTCGTGTAATTATTAATTACTTGGTACAAATTTTGATTGCGAGATAATCATTTCCCAGTGCAAGTAAAAATTACTGGCTATAGTAAAAAAACTTCTAGTGTCAACACTAGAAAAAGTGATGAAAGTAAAATTGAATGTGAATATGACCTGCAAAGGATTGCATTTTATTTTAGGCATTTAGGCAACTTTGGCTCATGTCGAATGGATTATTATGGGAGAATTGGTGGAAAGAAAACAGGGAGGAAATGGGACAGCTTCGAGAGAACCTCATACACGGTGTTTGTCCACATCAAATCCCACATTGCACGAGCCGAGATCGAAGCGAGCGCTCTACAACTGAGCCACCGCGGCCCCTATGACATGTGAGAAATTTAGACTGGCAATAAAAGATATTTGAACATTATCAAGAAAGCAAGATCATCCCAAATGATCATTGATGATGTGTGAGTAACTTAAGTATTTTGTGTTTACAAGATCTATAAGAAATTTCAGTTCAATCAGTTTTCTTGATTTCTAGGATATAGTGGTAGCAATTACAAGAATTCCATCTTCTTTCCATCTACTTACTTACAGCACAACACATCTTGCTAAATTTAACCAACTTCATATGCACATGCAAAAAATAAGCACCACACAACCATGGGTGCACTGGCCATAATAAGGTACCGGCCCGATTGCCGGTGCGCCCTCCCCAGATCAGTGCCTCTGCGCCCTCCTCGGGAGAGGCGAAGTCCCGTCTTAGTCTGAGGAGGGCGCACAGCTTCCTCCCTTAACACGATTTTTCTTTTAAAAAAAGCTACATAAGATTTTTATCATACATTTAATACTCAAAGTTGCTTTATTTGTTTATGAGAATATTGAATTTGTATAATTCTATCGTGATTAACTACAATAGATTCTTAATCTTTTGCACTTCCTTTTATTTGCGGGTATTCCATACTCGCAAGAGCCTTCGGATGAACGGCGCCCTCCCAGAGTATGTGACCGCGCCCTTTTTACATAGCCAGTCCACTCATGCACACAACACGTTCTCAGATGTACCCGGCAAACGGGAAAGCAAGAGAAAAGGCCTCGCGGTGACGTCACGTGTCACACCCACCACTTGTCGACGAAAAACAGCTCGTCTTGGCGGGATCTTTAAACAGCAAGCGCTTGGCAAAAAGTTAACGGACCTTGGTCTGAACCTGCTTGTCTGCCATGTATTGCTAATATCGTAATGAATCCTGTCATTATAGCACGATTTTGTTTTAAATATACTTCAAAGATAATCATAAAAATGTTTGTTGAAAGCTATTCTTAGCAATATAGAAATGAACGCTAAAATGTTAATACGTTTCTTAAACAATAGTACTCTGATATAAATATGTTGGTTATGAGTTACACAATATATCAGAAAAGACCTTAAATTAAGTGTTCTTATCGCAGAAGATAAGGTACAACTACTTAAATTGTAAAGCATGTATAAGAAATGAAAGAGACTTTAAGCGAGTTGATGGAGATTTATAATGCCAAGTCTTAAATGAATGATGGAATAAAAAAAATAGTTGCAATTTTATAAACAATCTTTTTAACACGGAAAGTTTTACATGCAATGCAAATGCCGATTAAAAATGGGTTTTTAATCTCCATAATTCTGCTTCACCGGATAATGAATTATGGAGCAGCGCAGAGCATAACTCAGTAAACGACACTGTGTTCAAATTTATAATTTTAAAAAGTGCCTTTTATTCATCAAGTTATCTGCAATGATAGATTGCCGAAAGGAATCGATTATTGCAGAAAGAGCAAATACTGCATTATTTTCTTATATACATGTCCCCTTTCTGTAATGACCAATTCAATTCTACTTTGAGCCATTGTGTCTTAAACATAAATTAATATTCTTACCTCTGTGATAGTGACCTCTCCTGCAACTGATATGAGTATAACTGGTATAATGTACGCTAAAATCCAAATAAAAGCTACCAAGGCTTCATAAGAAGATGCATAATTACGATCAGGATACATAAATCCAAAGATTCCTGCGAAGACACAAATAATAATTTCGTACAACGTTTGAATTACAATACAAACTAGCTGGATTTCAAACGTAGAATTTAATTTTTCTACCAAGTCGCAAATATAAAGGTATTGCTTTCGCCACTGCGAGATATGAAGTTGAGAAAATGCACATCTCTTTGTTGTGTTTGAAGTTTCGTTGGCCGTTCTTGTCACATTAGGGTAACACGCAAAAACTTCAGATCCGAATATCTGATTCATAAAATACAATTTTTCACGAACTCCGAAACACAAAATTGAAAATTGGAAAACTGAGATCATTTGTGATATGTATGCAATTACAAAGCCAACTAGAGCAACGGTACCTAGTGTATCCAAGTAATCTATGTACTGTGTTGCGTAACCACTGGTCATAAGCATGGTCAATATAATGAATAGTAGTTTTAACCAACTTAAAGTATAAACACTAACGTTATCTAGCGAAATGTTATTCAGGACAAATGTTATGCTTCTACTCTTCATCAGGTTAACAAACCATACAATTAAAGGAAATATAATGTTAATGACGTAATCAGATCTCATAATAAAATGTTTAGGACCTATATAATCGAAATACTGAGGGAAGTAGAAACGAAGAGAATAACCACAAATTGAAATTGAAATTATAAGAGAAATGCCAAATACAAAAAGGATTGTTTTGAATTCAAATTCGTTTCTGTTGGCATTCCACACCAAAGGAGTTGCTCCGAGAAATTTAGAAAACCAAAATAAATGATGGAGCTCGTTTTCACTACCGAGAATGTGTTCTCTGCGACTTTTCATGTTGCAAATGTACCAGAGGATTGTGAATGTACAACATTTGGTTGTTGGTTATGTAGTAATTTAACACGGTGATAAACGAAACACTGACTTATCTATAGTTGTTATGTGACACATAAACAACACCAGAAATTAATGTCAATTTTAACACAATTAATTTTGTTATTTTGCAACGACATTTTTCGTTATTAATATATCAATCAGGTATTTCCTATTGAAAACAATTTTCGATGAGAAAATAAATTTTATAAATTAATTTTATATTACACGCCTATTTGTTTACTTTCACATTGGACAAATCGAAAAATACAGAAATTAATTTCAAATAACAGGAGACGAAATTAATTTATGTCTATTTGCTATTCCGCAGAAACCAAACGTTTTAGATTTAATGACAATAGCATAAAATAATGTCGTAAATAGTGAATCTTATAATTACAATGCAAATTTTATTGGGTTTTCAGAACGCCGAGGAACATAGATTATAATTTGAGATAAACATACTCCAGCGCACTAACTCTATAATGATAATAACAAGGTAAGTATTTTTTTTATTGTAGACAAAACCAAAGTGCCCCCGTATAAATTGAAATTACCTTGTAACTTATCCAAAAGAAATATTTAAAGTCGTAGGGACAAATGGAATCCAAGCGAATGGCGAGGTCAACCAATTTCAGAGTTAAAGTAATAGGTTTTTCCACCGGTCTTTATGACCATTCCAACGGTGTATGACTTATCTCTTTCGAACTTATTGCCAATGAAATCTCGCAGGGGTGCAAATGGAGAATATTAAGTAATTGTAAAAGACATGTCAGTTTTAAAGTTGCACTCATTGTTTTCCTCAACATTGCAGACCAGGACGAATCCAACGGTGTATAGATAATCTCTATCTGGATTGTAGTTACTGAGATCTAGGAGAAGCACAAATATTCAAATTAGCACAAGTATGCAGGTTGCAAAAATTTAAGATTGCACAGCTTTAGAAATTGCATTTAACTAGGTGTTCATTGTAAACAGAAGTGTGATTTTGAAAACAGGAACTGACAGCTAAACACAGATACAAAAACAAAAATTGGAATTGAGATTATATAAACCATACCATGTTTATCCGTTTTACCGGTGTTGTCGATTCTAGGTGTTCAGCAATGTAAAGTCTATTCATTTTTGACAACAGACAAAATATCTTGACATATGAGTAAACGTTATATCACTAATAGGGCGTTATTCAAATAACACTATAAACCAGAAATGAACTCAATTTTTTATCCAAATTATATAAAGAGAAACAGATCCAAACAAAGCGATTGAACAAATATTTTTTTTATTTCTTCATTAACCATTCCTAGCAACCAAAATGCTACCCCAACGGCGGCCCGACGAACTAGTAGTTCGAAAAATAGTTGGGAAAGTTCGGAGTGACACATAAATGGGGTCGGATTCAGCATAGACACGTAACCTTGCCCAAAACTCACTCTCCGATATCAGTTCCTTGTCGGTTTTCTTTTACGCCGACGCCGGATCCACTTTCGCCGACCAAATGCCGACGTCGTCTGACTTGCTGGGCTATTAAGATCAACTAATTGTTGCGATCAGTAATCAGTCATCATTAATTACTATATTATTGGCTATTTTTTCATAGTATCCAGGTAATATTTGTGAAAACCCCAAACTGACAATTTAATACTTAAATTTACAGCGAGCGTCAATCTCTGATGTTTTTTTTCTTTTCTGTGGAAAACTATGCTGGCATGTGCGTATTCAAAATAGTTGTTTCGTCATTATTGTCTGTTGGGAGCGAAGATGAACTCAATGTGCATTGAGTTCATCTTTTGCTTGCTCATGTGTGCCTTTTTTGGGTGAGGAGACCCCGTTATGTGCACTCATAACTTTGTTGTTTGGTCTCGGGATCGTACTCGAACGCCCACGATTCATCACTGGTAATCACCGTGTCCGAAAATCCGGGTCCGATTCAACAAGTTCCAACAGTTCTCGGCAGATCAACAAACGCAAATCCTATGGTTTTGGGGTTAAAACATTCAGCAACAAATTTGCACAAATTTTTATCATTTGCAAATCTTCAGACTGAATTTCATGCACTACGGTTTTCGGTAAATTTAACTCCAATTCTATCAATCGAAAACTTACACGCAGATCAGAATCGAAACGTTGTTTTACTTTCACCAAATTTTCATCATTGCGATCACTTTTACCACATTTCCATCAGTACGGCCCGTTGAAGGACATTCTTGGCGTTTCTTGTCTTCCACGGCTTATCTTCCTTTACGAAACATCTTTGACGCTCAAGTACCCTCATTTTTGACATGCCTTCCTCCCCCATAGGCTTAATTTATCAGGTTAAAAGTCTCGATGACAGATTTTTTAGTTTGGCACAGAACTTCACCGCATAATGTTGTTCTAACGTACGCCGCATATAGAGTCCGTCACATGTCACCAAAACACGATTTGCGGGAAGCGTGACATACACTATCTAATGGCTCCCAGCTAAATGAACTAAGTCGCATTCTTTACCTAAGACTTCACCACCATCCATCTTGTCTAAAACTGCGTTCATATAGCCTTTCTGGTTGGCTAGGAAAGTTGTTCCCGATACTTTCCGAACAAACCTTGTTGATATGAAAAAGGATATGTATATCAAACAAAAAACGAAATTATAATTTTAAGAACGAGATATAATTGAGACAAAATTTTCGGTTTTGCGGTTTGCAACAACCATATACTTTCCTTATTTAGAGAATGATCACTGTAAATATCACTGTAACATCCATTTTATTGCATTTTACAGGACCGTATAATGTTCTTCCGTACATTGTAAAAATTTAAACAATTGGTTAGAAGTTCCTGGTATTTAGAAGTTCTTGGTATTAAGAAGTGGAGACTTATATCGACTCCAATATAATTTTTAAAGTATGTAGGCAAGTTGGGATCAGACCGGATGGATTTTGATGACAATAATATGTGTAATGGAAAAGTTGAAGCAAACTGTCAGTCAAGAAGGCTAGCAACGTGGAACATAAAGTATTTGTTCTGTGAGAAAAATATGAAGATCGAAAACGTTGTAAAAATCCATTAGGAAATGAAATTTTATATTAACGTCTTCAATTTAATAAGTCACCTTGTTTGGTCAACTACGTATTTTTTCTGTTTATTGAACGGATGACTTGAAAATTTAAACACATATAATCATTAATATTCATGATATTTGAAGGATAGAAATTAAAACAAATTATGTGTATTTGAGGTTAAAATCATGCATATAATATAATACCATTTCATATGAATGTTTATATATTTCTTTGTCATTGTATAGCATGACGAGGTAATTATATAAAGGTGGGTCTTGATATTATAAGGTTATATCATTTAATTTAAAAATAAAATTCAGAAGTGCCTGCAAGTTTAGTATTTTGTCTCACAAAATTGTAAAGCTAAACAAATTTTAGAATGCTATAACGGAACCAAGGTATGTACTTTCAACCAAGGTATGAACTGTTTTTTATCTCAAGCAAGAAAAGTCCCGCAACATTGTCTACACATTTTAAAAATTCAGTCTCTGTGCCGTTTCCCTGTAGCAAATGCATTGTTGTTTAGGATACAGACAACGAAAACCACTTTAACCTCCTCATCCCCGAGAAAAAGTGACAATGGTTTTAATTGTGCCATATATAAATTTCGACTCTTCTCGGCCTAAAATGTCTCCATAATTTTTCCCATTATGAGTAATGACGCCAGGGAGCACGTATCCTATAGGATACATCAGGACAGAAGCTAAGACTAATGCAATATAATTTCTGGCTATTTTGAATTTAGTCACAATGGATGTTATAAATTTAATCGTAAAGAATCAACGATATTGCTATTTTATTCTTGTGAACATGAAAGTTTGTACAAAACCGCTATTATAAAGAATAGTATTTTGGGTGGTCGGCGGTCAGGAGCAACAGTAAAAGAGGGTCGCGGGATGACGAAGGTTGGGAAATAGAATACTGCTCTAGTGTTTACATCATTTATTAACATACACAAAACGACACTTGAAACATTTTAAAAATGTGTTTAAAAGGTTAAACGATGAAACATGAAGGGTAAAAAGATTGCAGTCAAATTAAAATTCATGATACATGGTTCGGTGTGCTGTACTGCATGTAGTAAACACTGTGGGAGCGATTAAAATCTAAACATAGTAGTATCGAAGTCAAATTGAACATCATCATCTGACGCAAGAACCAGATCTGATTTTTCAAGATTTTCAAGGATCTCCTCAGCAGAGAGACCTGAAAACAGAAAATTGAGTATTCATGAGTTTTACGAAGGTCTTCATTTGCAAAAGAATAAAGAGTGTATATTGGGTGACTCAAAACCCTCCTACCAAGTATAGTTCTGTATTATTTTTCATCTGCCATTTCTATACTTAAATATTCAGTTTCTTGTAATTATACTAAACACGTGGAAATGAAATTAGATTTCAACTGGATAGGTAGGTTTTGGGTCACCCTGTAAGTCTTCTAAACTTTTGCCTTCGATATCAAAATATGATCTTTGTTGTGTTGTACAATCGTGCCCCTTTGTACATAAAACATGCTTCAAATGATTCAATTTTGCTAAACCTTACCAAAGGGATATTGGTTTGTACCCTCCTGCCATTTTACACACATGGCACCTACAATTATTCAGCTCCTCATTAGGACAACGAATTATACCTCGTTGGAAAGCTCATGAAACGTACATTTAATAAAGGTATCGTATGTGCCCATCTGACTCATTGTTTCTGAGGATCAGACAGAAAGTTTCGAAATTTTCTTAAAACAGATAATGTTATTAATAAATATTTGCAAAGGACAACACTGTCGTTTGGACTTCGTCAACAATAAGATACCAGTGCGCGTATCTTTACAACAGTGGAGCTCAGAATGAATGACGGACGGGAATAAGCCAGTGTTTCCAACCTAGGTCAATTCATCGGTAATTTTTATTTTTTTATCAAATATACGTAACAGCACTGTCACTGAGTGTAGGACGGTAAAAATATACGAACACATGACAAATACATTGATGTACAACATACACAAGAATCGTAAAGCTATTGGTAATACAAGGGTGAACAATAACGACAGTAGTAAAAATTCAATTTTTAGCTAAAAATCTATTTTTAAAAAAAGTTTTCTTTTTCTCCTTTTTTGTTAATCGGGATGAAAGAAATGATACATGCTTAGATTTTATGTTCTACTAGACTCTCAACGAAGTGTTATTAGTTCTTATACGATAATTAGGGGCTGAAAAAAGCAGCGCAAATGAAAGTTCGTGTCTTCAAGTTTCGAGCGTCAATTTCAACATGGACCCCCATGCTCCTTGGGGCTGCCAGTTGACAAATTACTTATCAAATGATAACCTACTATTAACACAACAAAGTTAGGTAGTTTGTGTTAGTCATATATGTCTTTGAAATATTAATAAATATTTTTGGTTTGGAAATATCAAGTCATTAATTGTAAAATATTTGAAACTATGAATAATTTATACTGTTCCAGATATTGTTCTACAATATCCATAGTGGACGTAAGATGACATACTTGCACTTAGTGACTGGTCACTCCATCCATGGTAATGTCCTATTCGGTAACTGCTTGCTTATGTATTTAAGCATTTCAATACTTGACTCATCTACTCGATCAGGAGGTATACTACCACTAGCATGTGACGAAGGTGTTTTCCATATCGCTGTTGAAATTCAAATAGCCACAAATGAGTCTCCAAACATTGTGCACCTCATGGGATTTTCCGTTTAACTAAAGTTTTACTTGCGTGTATTGGAAGATACATTAACGGTAGTGGATAGGAAGCAGTGTTTATTGAAAACAACGTGTTCGGACAAATGTAATAGACACTGTGCTCAAAGGTCGCAATTGCGTCAAATCAATGAAAGGGATGTTAATCTTGATAGAAGTTAGAGAGAAAATGAGGTGGAAAGCATTTTTGAAGCAGTACAGAAAATGTTTCAGGAGCTAATTTCTACCTCGGAGAAAGTATTAAAATCGCATAAGCAAAGGTTTAACTTTCAGAGCAGTGTCAATATTTGGAAGGATTTCTGCTCTTGGTTGGTGTTCTAAAGAAGCTAATTCGCGCCGAAAGAGAGCTAAATTGGAACAAGTACCTACAAGCAATAAAATACAATCTTCCAATTCTGCTCATATTTGACAGAGCGACCTAAAAATCAATTCAATTCGAACAAGTGAACTATTTAAGGCGAGGTTCGCTATTCGAGTAATACTGACTTCAGAACAAACATCCTAAAGTACACAAAAATTTCCAATGTGGGTATTTTGTCGTTGGACGACCAGAAGAAGTGGCATTGGCATGGCTCTCGAACATACAATAAATAGATCTCAGAAGTCAGCTGGATAAATCTTCAGTTAGACAAAAAGGAAAGATTACATCGCTTAGTCGGAGATAGTTTATCATTAGGTCCTCTTAGTAAGAAAACATTGCATGAGTTAATGAATATTGCACGGGTTGATTATGAGCTGATGATGCACCTTGCGCTAAAGGAAGACTCATATATCATATTCAAAACATGCAACAGTACATAGAAAACCGAAGAAATTCCCATCTCAAGAATTGTGAAGTCAGAATCCATAACATTGAAACTTCCAGAGTCAGCTGCTAAACAACTGCTAGTTTTAGACAACAGCAAAACAAGCTGTTTCATCGTTCCGTGAAGAAAGGCACATAACATGCTCAAAACACTTTCTGCATATATGCATAAGCAAAAGCTTCCAATGTTTAAAAATGTTTCTCACTGTAATACACCACAAATGAAACAAAATGTGAAACACAGCATCAGAGAATTCTTGCAAGAAGGGAGAATGCCACTGAAGGAAATATTGAAGGGATAACATTTTTCTTTCATCATAATTCTTCTTGAAATCTGCTTGAAATCAATGGAAGCAATGGCTTCAAATTCACTTTCGTTGACTTCGTTCTTGACAACTATCTCCCATCATCAATCAAAACTCCTGAAAGAGAACAACGGTGTACTGTTCAACCTTTACCTTTTACCTCTATTTCAACTACTACGAAGTTACCTGTCCAGATGGAAAGGTTTCGGGCATCAGTTGACAACATAACATTAATTCAAGATGTATTCAAGAAGTATCTCTTGGAGGCATCACCAAGTCGGTAATTATAGATAATAGGTAGTAGTATAGTGACTGAAAGTGGACCTTCTCCAGTTGAAACAGTGATAAAGGGAAGAGGTTCACATCAGGGGGACACTCACATCAAATACTAATTGAAGATACAGACCTGAGGATAATTCCTCATATTTATCACGCTGTTCAACAAGCATCACAACGTATTATAATTATTTTTAATGACCGAGACATCTTTGTGCTACTTCTACAATTCTATACATTCCTTCACGTTAACAGTTTGTTTGAACTGTGGATCAGAAAGTCTGTCAGAAAATATACCAATTCATGTTCTTGCAAAAGAGATATGTGTAATCAGACAAGCAATCCTGTCAATTCATTTTCTTACCTATCTGATGTGACCAGCAAAATAGGTACCAAGTGGCAGCACTAAAAGCGGAACCAGAGAAATACCTTCAAAACGTTGTCCAAAAGGACAACGTTGTCCGATTGTCCGTTATTGTTCACCCTCGCACTAACCATAACTTTACGATACCTTTGTATGTTGTACATGAATGTCCTTGCAATGCATTGGTGCATTTTCGCCGTCCTACATTAAGCGACAGTGTCGATATGAAAATTTTGATAAAAATTAAATTCTCCGATAAGTTGACCTATGTTGGAAACACTGGATTATTCCCGGCTGTAATTCATTCCGAGCTCCACTGTTCCTGTGCAGAATCAATCTCAGTTCAGTCAGTCAGTGCGAGGCACACCTACGGTGTGCGCTCGCGGTCCGATGGCATCGTTTGGCAGCTGTGTGGCCCTCAAAACGCCCGTGATGTGATGACGCCAACAGGAAGTTGTATTCACCAGCGAAGAATAGCCGTCTCCTGATACCGACACGAAGACTGAAAGAAGCAGTCCATTTAACTATGGAAACTTGGTGAACGTGGTCAAGGTAGCCGCGGTAGCAACTGGCCGGGAAACCAGACGACAGCGAAGCGAAGTACCTAGTATCATTAGTAAGCACGTTGGGCTCAGCACCATTTATGGTCGACTGGAAAGAAGCAGCCAGAAGCATGACGTTCTGATAGAGCATGCCGAGGCACGACGAACTTGGTCAGCGGCAACCGTGGTAGCAGCAGTCTTGGAAACCGGGCGACAGTGAGGCGAAGCGCCCAGCACCATCTGTAGTCGTGGAATGGCAACAGGCCCCTTTTGAGAGCAACTTCAGTCAAGTTTTTTCTGTGGTCAGGGGGAGGCCAATACAGATTACTTGACAAGGCAAGATTGGGGACTGGTCACCTGTGGACTCGTGGCACTTCTGTGTACGCTGGTCTGGGCACCGAGACGACGGAGAGGACAACCCACTTCGTGGATGCAGCCCCTGGATCAAGAAGCCACTCACCTGAGATGCAGCAGTTGACCGGCGTTGCATGTTCAACACAGACACTTGCTTTCAGGATGCGATCATAGTAGAGTCAATACAGACATATTACCTGGGGTTTCCCACCCTTTGCGGCATGCGTGGTTTACCAGGTAATCTTTATAGTTAGCTCGATACAGTGATTTTTCCTGAATATACAGCAATGCATATTCTGGTTTTTGCCCACTTTATACAAAATTCTTGTCGCGTTTCTCTATCTTCTTTTTTCACCTTATTTCTTTCTACTATACATACTCCGATTCGCGGTAAATGTCTCCGAAAGACAGAAATCGTATGCATCCACACCCGTGACACCAGACTTTAGTTGCATGAAGCATGTGCATGAAAGGAGATCACTGTAGAAGTTGGAGAGTGGTCACTCCTCACTACGGGACTTTACGGGGGCAGTGAAAATTCAAATTTTTTCAAGCTTTTTTCAAGCTGTTCCTATGAAGTGAGACAGACTTCTGTAAGATACGTTCGTTGGTATCTTATTCTTGACGGTCCAAAGGACAGTGTTGCCACCCGCAATTATTAACCAATAAAATTATATTTATTAATAACATTTCGAAACTTTATGTCTATATCTCAGAAAGAATGAGTCATAATGGGCACATGCGATACCTTTATGGAATGTGCGTTTCATGAACCTTCCAACGAGATGTAATTCGTTGTCCTACAATAATTAGGAAATGAACAGCAGCCGCGCAAATAAAGTCCTGTAAATTTCATAAAATTCCTGTGGGAATTGAACTATATGGCGTCATATAAAAGTTATGCTCGGGTTTCCAGATGTCTACTAAAGTTTTTTTTCTTTAGACATCGCCTACCAGGATCCGAAGAGAAACTTAGTCCACCTCGAAATTTCTATGGATTTTATGTGCAGGGACTGGACTAAAATAGACAACTGAAAAATCAATTCAGGTGAAATTTACCCAGTATCAAACAGTAACATTTTGTTATCGAGTTGTGATAAAATTTTAGAAATACACTAAGAAATAAATATAAAAAATATCAATACTTACAGCCACACTGTGATCCAGAGTCAATTTTTCTGCCTCCCGCCATATTTAACAAAGAACAGCTACGTTTCCTTCTTCACTAAACAGCCAAGAAAAATTCATTGAGCTGACGACATCTACCAAAAGGTGTTACGCTCACATACAAGTTCCAGTTTTGTAAACGTAAGCCTAAAAAATCGTAAAGAGAGTAAAATATAATATTTTTGATAGTTTGGCAATATTGATTATGACAACTGTGACGAGCTGAGTATCTTCGTAATAGCGAGTAACAAGTTGCGTTCAGTTACCGCTAATGCTACATGATTAATTTTAAATATTGATTTCAAAATGTTGGCCATACTGATTGTGAAAACTGCGGCGTTCAAAGTATATATATATGAATTACACAAATACTTAATACATCCAGTAGCCAAATACCAAGTTGGGTGCACAAGAAAACTTCAGTATGTGAGTAATTCCAAATATATATTTTTTTTGGAAAACTTCAGCAACATTGAGAACTGTTGTCAGTATTCATTAGTTCGATAACCTGTTCAATTAGGTACAGCCACGGAAGTATGTTGGGGCCACGGTGGCTCAATGGGAGAGCGCTCACCTCCGGCGCTTGTGGTCGTCAATTCGATCCCTGCTCATACCATGTGAGCTTTGTGGTGAGCAAACATCGTGTGCTTGGGTTTTCTCGGGATTCTCCCGTTTCCTCCTATTTCTTCAGTCCACCAATTAACCCCGTCATCATTCATCCCACCTGAGCCAAATATAACTAAAGGCAAAAAATTCAAATTCAAAAAATCCAAACGGAACTATGTACTGCGAGAGTTGAGTGAAAACTAACATTTAGCTTTTATTTAAATTATATTTATGGGCCAAACAGCAAGTTGTGATTAAGCCGAAACATGTCTGGAGAAGAAGTGTGGCTGTCCTAGCTTAAATGGTGTATATCTAGTCTCTAAATATAAGTTAAATAGAAACTAAATGGTGGGTCATAAACTAAATAATTATTAGACGCCCGTAGTATATATTTCCGTGACCGTACATGGAAAGTTGGGAGCTAATATAAACAACGGTATGGGAGTAATTCGAAATATTAAATTTTGAAAAGCTTCGCAACACATGTTCACAAAATTGAAAATGTCAAACATTGCCCGGGTTTACGTCTGCCTGTGTACTGAAAATTTTTTGAACCCGTTCAGATCTCATAT